>CM062863.1:7739930-7834380 GCA_031772225.1 Eubasilissa splendida | reverse complement strand
CGATTGTTTCGCCGACCGCCTCCTCTGCTGCATGTGTCGGTGCACCTGTGTCATGCTCGCCGGGCGGCGCAGTCCGGCCTTCCTCGAAAATGTCCTCTTTGTACGCGTGGGATGGCGCAATACCAAGAAATAACAGAACGAGGAACATCTGGACGATACGCGCGAGTCTCCACAGAACAATAAATCCTGTATGATTTATTTTCAAGTATCAATACATGTTTGGGGGTTAGGACGGTGGTTAAATGAAATACATGTGATTGGCGCGTGTGTTGAGGTTTATTGTGACAAATGATAAATGCGATTAAAACAGAATACAATGAATGAAGATGTAGGAAATTATGAAATGAAATGAATTGGCAGTCTTGCTCGGCAAAGGCGAGCCGGCAAGACCACCATTGTGAAACGCTGAAACTGGAGAGATGCTGGAGAGACTGTCTGGCGGTGAATTGAGCCAGACTTGTGGCAGCAGCCGGCAGCGCTGTCGCTAGCGTCGATGCCGACTGAGATGGCGGTAGATTTGAATTATGGTCGCTACACCTGTATAATATGTAATTTTAATTAATACTTCCAGTACCTCGGGCTCCGAAATTATTCCTGTGCCCTGGTCAAATGAAAATCATTTGGCGTTAAAATGGACGCTAATAACACTGCTAATATTTTTTGATTTTTTAATTTAGTACGAGTAAAAACTTATTTAAACGACTGTGTTTAAAATTGTTTATGTTACGTTGAGTATTTTATGTTTCTTCCTCAACAATACATACTTTAAAACTACATAAAGCTCGTTCTCACATTGATGTAATTTAATGGCTCGTATCCGCGGAATGTGACAAGACAAGATAAATCTCAAAGATTTAGTTGAAATAAATTTCAGTACCATGTAAAAGAGTTGAGATTTTGATCTGAAGATAAACTTAGCTCGAGATGGATAGAAATATGTACACAAAATCGTAAACCCGTGTACACGACGGTCGATTTGGTAGGGAGATTCGACACGTGTCCACAAACTTCTAGGACCATATTTATCTACAACAACAGAAAGCATTAAATTACAAACATTTATTTCGTTTCCACTCAAATTCGCCCGACTAACAATAATATTCAATGGTTTGACGTACAACAAGCGTAAAGAGAGGCACGAGACGGCAAATCTCTGAGACTTGTGGTGCGAAAAGAGGAAAAAGTTTTTCTAAATCAAAAGTATATACGTGTGATAAGAATATTTTTTCTTATTAAATTTATGTTCGACACAGACCTTACGTAGTGGTAAAGTAAAAAGTACACGTAAGTGGCGTCCACGTAATAAAAAGTTACATAATTATAATAATTACAAAAATAAACTGAAAAAAATGACAATATTTTTTTACAATTTCCGACATTATAACTTGATACATTTATTTGTATTTTACAAATGCTCGTAATTCTGTGACCGGTGACAAACACAACATGTGAATTATTTTGTCATCTTATGATAATAATTTAATATGAAGCACTTGCCATCAAACTAAATGACCACTCGCAGAAGTAAAAATACTGAAATGAATAAGTAGATAGATTCAACGTGTCATGTTACTGGGAGTTTATCAGCAATAATTTCATATCTCCACACATAGGGTGGACCGAAAAATTCTACTGACATTCGCCAATTTTTTTTTTCCTTGAGATTTTAAAACATTTCGATAATTTTGCAAAAAACACAGAGATTTGACTCAAAAGCAAACTCGTATGTTTAGAGTTGCGCGTGAAGTGAGCTAGGATTCATTTTCGGTCGTATTTTGTACGCAGAGTAGATTGACGCAACTGATACGTATTGTCATTTACCTACAACAATTTGAGATAAGATTTCATTCGTGAACGCGCACCATAACAGGAACACCATAACGGAGTGCGAAACCCGCCGAAGATGAGACAGCGGGTCGGTAAACTTTAACACATCTGGCAGTGAATCATTTAACATTTTCTTTGCTTTTTATACGTACGTAGAGATTATTGAACCAACAGATATGCGTCGACAATAATATATATATAATAATATATTCGTCGATCTATAATATCTCGATGTGTTTCGAGGGATTATGGAAACGTGCCATGTATTTGAGTGACCCCAAAAACAATAAATATTAAATCACTTTTCACTTCACTAAAATGTAATTGTTTTAAAATTCCAGATTGTAAATAGAGCCCCGGAGCCCTTACCCACCAATTTGGGAGCCCTGGCCCACTTTAGATTTATAGTGAATCCATGCCCGAATGTTAAAATAAAATTGTTAACCCTAATGGTGGCGTATTACCGCAGTTGGAAGCTGAACTGAACGAGGTCAAGACCTGGATATTCTATTCACGGAACTGCGGTCCAGAAGGGAGCGAGGGTTTAAAATTCTTATAAATGAAAAGTGATGTTGAGTGGCTGACGAGGTGAAAATACCTCGGACTGTCACTCGACAGTCGCTTCATTGGGACATCACGTGCGAACAGCAGAAAGCGAACAGCAATTGGTGCGTCCGCGATCTTCAAAAGGACTGGCCGCTATCACTCACAACATGTTCAATATTATCACAGTTTGGTTAGTACTTATCACTACGCAGAGGCCTGCTTCAGGCAGCTATACAAAATCGAAATCAGAAAACTCCAGTCATACAAACAATCGCTTAAAATATCAAACCACTCCCAAAACAAATTTGACGCGATACACACCCGGCAAAGGTGAACCTATCAACAATGGCTTTGATAATAATTACTCAGCAGCTTACCACAAATCTTGCTCCATTCCCTCTCAAGTTCAATCTCTATCCGGAACCTTCGGCTCGTCGAGCACAACATCAGTTAATGCCTTTCAGATACAAAATATAGCTTGCAGACTATTTCCTGGGGGAAGCAGACCGGCTCGATTCTCCGGAACTGAGCTGCACACTGTAAGCGGAAGGTCGAGGAGTTCAATTGATGATATGTAATCAATAATAAAATCTATTTTTTAAGTCTTGTAGTATTTTCCTATTGTTTAAATGATTTAAGGATTATGTAGTATAAGGCGGCATTGTACTTAAAGTTGTGCCTCATTTAATTTGAAATACGTAACTTCAGTAAATTGTTTAGAGGGTTTTTTATCAGTAATTTTTTTACCTTCCAATTCAAGTATTAATATAATACTCTTTGATGATTGATTATAATAAGGTAGTTTTTGAAAAAGTGTCAAAGTGATTAGGCTGGCCCTTGTAGTTGTAGATTAGGCGGTCTGCGCATGTAGAGTATCAGGAGTATCGTATACTTTAAGGAATTGGAAAAAAAAAAATTAGAATGATAATTGTACGATAATCAAAATGTCATAGTTTTCAAAATAATTTTATCTGTCATATTTTAATCAGATACATATTTAGTAAACATCGAATAGGTAAGCGAAAACGGTTACACGTTTTCAGTAGATACGTATTGTAGTGAATAATAAATGTATATTATTAACTGATATGTACTTTATAATCTTTTCATTTATCATATTTTTTCAAGAGATCAATCTATCTACTTGGATCAGTGTTGTTAATAAGCTCAGGCAAATTATTATAGTCCGAAGATAATTGAGTTACCTACATCTTTTAATCAACTCACTGCGAGTTTATTTTTTTTGACATTTCATTTGATGTTGGCGTTAGATATTATTAAAATGTGTTTGTGGTGTTAAGTTTGTGATGTAAAATTAATGTAAAAGACGATCCAGTGCAGAAAAAGCAATGCTTAGATAGAGAAAGACAGCAAACATTGCGAGCTCGATTAAGTAACGGCATTAAAGTGACCGTGTAGGGAAAATGTTGACAGAATGGTAAATCGTCACGGGTAAGAAAGATGGTAACATCGAAAACTGACATATGATTGCATATTATTAATGATGTTCTTTTCTGACGGGGCTTAAACAATAGTTTTGCTATAAAATGATTGTAAATGCAGTTATTTAAGGCATGTATGTAATGTAAACGATCCAGTGAATCAACAAAAGTAGATTATTAAAAGTTTAAAAAAATGAATGACTTTTTTTCACACTCGAAAAACATAACTAATTAGCGTAATTCTTCGAGCAACGATTGGTACACTCCGATAATTAAATCTTAGTTACCAATCATCGACACAATCACAGTCGCGTAACGGTTTACCATCACTAGGTAGAACCTTATCTGTGGGTAAAACTGGGATAATATAATAAATAGCAAAAAAAGGGCGATACTTTTTACGCGGGATTTAAATGTGCGCCATTAAATAATTTTATAGAAGACATTTCTAAAGGTAAACATTTTAACACTAAATGAATCAACTAGATAGATATACCGAACAAATATTTTAATTGCTGCCGGGAATCGAAACCTGGACCTTTTCCTATCCGGGAAACGCGTTATCCTGTTTCACAATATCAACCAAGTAGGTTTACGACAAATTTTTGAGCTTGTATTCTATAGCTCTGTAGCGATCATAATTCATATCCACCGCCATCTCAGTCGGCATCGACGCTAGCGACAGCGTTGTCGGCTGCTGCTACAAGCCTGGCTCGATTCACCGCCAGGCAGTCTCTCTAGTTTCATCATTTCACGACGGCGGTCTTGCCGGCTCGCGCTCGCCGAGCAAGACCGCCAATTCGCTTCATTTCATTTCATAAGACACGTGCACCTTCTATATCTTCACTCATTCATTCATTTATTCATTCTATCTGTTTTCATTGTCATTGTCATAATAAACCACACACGCCAAATTTCATTTCTTTCATTTAACCACCGTCCTAACAACCAAAGCTCTTTCAAATTGATACATCTGTTATTCCATTTTATATTGCGACGAATATCGAATACCATTGAGTAATACACGATAAAAGATGCCAGAATTAAATTAAGCAAAGGTATGTTTGGTTGGGGTTAGGACGGTGGTTAAATGAAAGAAATGAAATTTGGCGTGTTGAGGTGTTTATTGTGACAGTATGATAAAAACAATGAAGACAGATAGAATTAAAGAATGAATGAAGATGTAGAAGGTGCACGTGTCTTATGAAATGAAATGAAGCGAGTTGGTGGTCTTGCTCGGCGAGCGTGAGCCGTTGTGAAACGATGAATCTGAAGAGACTGATAATTATCTAGCCAGGCTTGTTGCAGCAGCCGGCAGCGCTGTCGCTAGCGTCAATGCCAACTGAGATGGCGGTGGATTTGAATTCCGATCGCTACAAATGAAAGAAATGTCGTATGCGTGTTGAGGTGTTTATTGTGATGGATATGACAATGTAGACAGATGACAATGAATATAATGGATGAGTGCAGATGTAGAAGTTCGAAATGAAGCGAATTGGCTGTCTCGCTCGGCGCGCGCAGGCCGGCAAGACTGCCGTTGTGAAACGATGAAACTGGAGAGACTGCTTGGCGGTGAATGATCGAACCAGACTTGTAGCAGCAGCGCTGTCGCTGGCGTCGATACCGACCGAGATGGCGGTGAATATGAATTCGTGCGCAGAACATATGGGGTGATGATTCATAAATCGCTTCACGCTGAATGCTGAACTGTCTTATATTCGAATTCGAATTATATCTCCGAGAGATATCTCTTCCGTGGACACGGGCCGTTAAGATAATATGTATCTGAGATATAATACTTTTTTTTCTTACTAAATTAATAAAAAGAAAGATATTACTGCATTTTTATGATTTCTCAAAAGTATAATTATAATTAGTTTATTGCAGCGTCATCGGCTTTTTTTTAAAGACTCGCTTCGCCATAAAGATAATACACATTATATAAATACATTTAAGTTACGAAATATTATTTGTGTTATGAAAAGAAATATATAAATATAAACAAAATATAGATACTACATTCCAGTCACGGCCATTATTGTATATGTAGCTATTCTGTAGTCGTTGACATTCTTTGGTCAGGGAACCAGCTTTCCATGGTGCTGAGCTCCAGCCGCAGCTTTGCGTCAGCAACTCGATGTCTCAAACGCAAACGTAAAATAACGCGTCAATCCGAACAGTTGTAGAGACGGTTATACGTCACTTGCTTGCATTTCGACCAGAGCTCGCAGGTATGCATGCTGGTGATGAACGATTTAAACAGGATCCTCTTCGCCTCATTACTGCATCGGTAGAAACGACAACATATTTGCACGAACGCTCATTATGAAACTATTAAATTGATAGCAGGTAAGGAAGGAAATAATTTTATGCGAAACACATTTAAATTAAATAATATTACGCCTACAGTTTTAGTTCACGCAACATGCGTAGCAAAGTCTGACATACGTTGTTATTCCAAGGTCGCAATCTATGATACAAGAACATAATGGCCAGCCGGCGGGGAAAGAAGAAAATATGTTGGCTATTCCTGAGCCTAATAGAGCGACAACATTAACAGCATCTAGCGGCGGACGATAACAACATCTACAGATGTGTGCAACAGATGAACGAGAAGGGCTAAGGTTAGAGAGAATTGGAGATCTTTGGGGAGGTTTATACTCAGAAGTGGAGAGATTAGGCTGTCAATTATAAACGTATAAATTGTATGAATTTGATTATTATAATGTTACAAAACTTTTTGAGTTTAATCTATTCCATACCGTGATATGAAATATCAATACGCAGCCATGCTGTCAACTCATGTTACCGTAATAAATACCGAATCCCGGTGGCGCAACAACATTATTTTTCGATAAACTTGATTTTATATGTATATCTTTCTAATTAATATATTTAATTCATATTTAAAATATCACAGACCTATGTTCTGAATAATTACAACTTTACAATAAGAATGTGTTCTCCTAATAATAAAGTTGTTTCAATGTGTCCAAAAATTTAATAAAAATGAATTGATAATTCTGGCGTCTGCTATCAGATTACTCAAAGGTATTTGAGATTCCGTAAAAATAAGGTAGATGGCTCTTTCAAATAATGGAACGATTAAATGTATTAATATCAAAAAGGTAACATATAGGTTCGAAAATTTGTCGCTAAAAATATCTTCGCTGTAGCATAGTTGGATAATGCACCTTCTCCGGTTTGGAAAGAGATCCAGGTTCGAATCCCGGTGGCGCAACGACAATATTTTTCGATAAAATTGATTTTATATGTATATCTTTCTAATTAATATATTAATTCATATTTAAATTAGGGTTTCTTGGGAATTTTAAATGTGATAAAATCCTTTATTACTTTAAATGGCATTAAAATTTACTCTAAATATTGACCTCAATGTGAAAAAATTATAAATAAAATAATATAATTTGGAAGATTGGATCAAGTACTATACAATACTCGTACAAACCTCCTTCTTATCTATATTCATTTATTAATATAATTATAGTTATATTTGTATGTTTCTTATTATTCAAATTGTATTTTTGCAAACATATTAACTTTACAACAGATTGAATTGAAAAATATTTTTTTTTATAGGATTCGCTTTGTATAATTGGTTTTTTACTAGTCATTTCTAAGCGTAAATGTTTTCCAAATAATGATTAATATTTACCGAAATATTACAGGTTTAATTGAAGTGTTACTGTGTTACTGCATGGTGTGAGAAGGGTTAACTAAAACATCTGTATCGCATCGAGCTTCACTTCGAACTTCTACATCTGCACTCATCCATTTCTTCATTTCTATCTGTCTTCTTTGTTTTTATCATACTGTCATAATAAACGTCAAAACGCCAAATCACATTTCTTTCATTTAACCACCGTCCTAACACCCAAACATCTATTTAAAACCAATGATAGATAAATATTATTTTTTTACTTCACTTGATTCAAACGATTTATTTACGTTCCAAGCAATTTTAAATGTTGTGTCCCAATATTAATTATCTCAGGTTTATTTTTTAATTTTGTAAATTAATGGGAAAACAATAGAATTGTAGGCCACACAAGGCTGAAATCGTTTTTCGAACATTGTATTGTTTGATTGTTTCATCCAATACCATCCATTGATTGAACATTTTGTTTTCACGAAAAAACAATTAGATTGGCTGACTCCTTGTCTTCTGACCATGGTCTGTAGTTAACAATCTAATGTTATCGTTTAGGTTTTCTTTGAAAAATGTTAAAAGTTTATTTAATTAACAGGTATGTCGAGAAAAAGATAAAATTTAAAAGAATATACTAGAATTCTGATTATCCAAGGTAATGTGGATCAAACTTACTTTGGATAATCAAAAACTTGGATAATACGGTCGGCCGCAGCTGTTAAAAACTGATTATTTTTGATGTGTTTAAATTTTTTAAATAGTACTCCAGTTTACATATGTATATATAAATAAAAAAGAAAAAAACAATAACATTTATATTTTTTTGTTTCATAATTATTCTTCGCATTAAAGAGACTCGGATAATCGTATGTATGTGTAAAATTTAAGCTGTTTGTT
Source organism: Eubasilissa splendida (assembly GCA_031772225.1). Classification (NCBI taxonomy): domain Eukaryota; kingdom Metazoa; phylum Arthropoda; class Insecta; order Trichoptera; family Phryganeidae; genus Eubasilissa; species Eubasilissa splendida. The sequence goes on along the minus strand of CM062863.1, from coordinate 7,825,998 downwards.
TTGTTTAATACAAAATAACATACATTCTAAGGCATTTTGTGACCCAAATCATTGCCTAATACACAAACCGATGTACGGCAGAAAATGAGAAAAATACCCTGATGGCCGTGAAAACTTACGATTCTATTATACCTACGGACAATACTGAAATTAAAAGGTCAACAACTTTACATTCGTTCACAATGTAATATTAGAAAGGAAACGAACACTCAAAATGGTTAAAATGTTACAATCCATAATACAAGCGATAATAAGCTTACCCAACATTGGTAGTAATGTTATTTTTGCGTATCAAAATTATAGATCCGGGTCATCTTTTAGCAGTTTACATATCTGACATTTGGTCATTCCTGCAACTTACAAATATGTCTGTTTTTATTTTTAATTTTTTTGCCAGTCGTTTATCGTTGTTACCGGTTGTTAGTGGCTGTCAGTGTGTTGCAGTTTTTCTTGTGGCAGTTCTTCTGTCCATTCGATTCTGCAATTTTCGTAAATGTCAGTCGTCAATGACAGTTCTTTCAATCTCGCCGGTTTAAATTGCAGAGTACGTACATAATACTGTCCGAGTAAATGTTTCAATAGGACAGTGTTTTCATTGTGCACATTGCTTTTTTTTAAGACGCTAGCAACGTCATCCAACGCATGCGGGTGTCGAAAATGACTCACAGAAGGAGTTGACTATCGCTTCCATCGATGCCTTTTAGATTCAAGTTGATCTATCGCAATTTTTTCGGCTCCAGGATGAGTGGGATCATAAAGGAGGTCCCCATGGGGGTAATATTAATTCAAAAGTTCGCTCTGGCATGTTGTCCCAGGAGGCGGTTTAATCGGCAACTGTGGTGAGTTGATATTTTTAATATTAAATATGTACATAACATGTGACAATTCTTGACGGATAATATAAACCACATAATTTTTCGCCCATTTTTCGAATGTCTCAAAACATAACGAATCAAAACTTTTTCCTGTCGGAACATTAACAATCTTACGTTTGTTTATTTTAATAAACAAATGCTGCTAACTTTTCTATAATATTCTCTGATATTGTGTCTGACATGTGTGACTGCGAAACCTGAGATTTTAATGTTGGTAATTTTACATCTTCACCATCTTGCCATTTATCTGAAAGTATTTTTCTCAAGTTCATCATCCCTACTTTTTGCAGGCTTGCTTACATTCTTGACGGTTCTTCCTTTAAATGTTACCTAGGTGACCCTTTGTTTATTTTCTAGTTTATATATTTATTTCGATATTGCTTTCTGTACATTTGTTCTAGCCATCACATTCCGGTCCGCTTTTCTGTTTCTTTATTTGTATTCAATTATTTTTTATTTTGTATACATTTTTTTTTATTAATTTATCTTTTATTTTATATACAGGACGTAACAAACCTAGTCTACAATATTTTATGGGTGATCAAATTACAAGTCAAAAATATGTACAAATTCTGACATTACAGAAAATATTATTGTATGAGATTTTAAAAATGAATGTGAAAATATATATTTGTAAAATTAACCCATAATTATTCTATATCATTGCTTCAGGTCCTAAATCATCCAACAAAAAATGGTCTAGCCGCTTGAAGTTTTGCCTTTTATTTTTATAACATTGGTATCAATGAAATATTAAAATTATTTTTAATGAAAACACATTTTTGTTGTGAAGTTTCAATTTCAAAACATAGTTCTGTTATATTTTTAATACAAATTAAATTAATCAATTTGAAAGATATATATAAAAAATCTATCTAAAAATCTAATAATTTGGCTGCTACCGGGATACGATCCCGGAACTTTTCCCACGTAAGATAGATAGATCGATGTATCAATTCTAAAAAAGTCTACAGAATATAAGTTCAAAAATATGTTGATATGGCGAAATGGTAACGTGTTTCCCCGGATAGGAAATGTTCCGGGTTTGTATTTCGGTAGTAACCAAATTATTTTTTCAATAGATAATTTTTTTTTGTATATATTTCTACGATTTATAAAAAAATGTTTATGGTTGAGATTAGGCGCATGCTTCTTCAACATTTTTAAATCATATTTTTAATTAGTATCTACTCTTAAAATATTGTGCACTAGGGTTACACCCTGTATAAAAACTTTAAAATATCGCATACTATGTATATTAAAAAAAATTACATTCAATATGTTCGTTATAAAGAATTAGTCCTAGTGATGCAATTTACAAAATTAAAAAATATTAAAAATAAATATATATTCTTAAGGGATACTCTACCAGGTTTTTTTTACTTCTCGGTACCATTCCAATCACTGGCCAGGTCATGGAGGAATTCACATTCTGAGAATTTGTTAATTGCAATAGACCTGTCACATCTCCTTTGAAAGACGCTTCACTTTGATGCAATGCATCAGTTACCTTTCAATTTGCCTTCAAAGGAAGCATTAGTCACAAAGCTGGAAATTTATTAATTTTCTTATTTTGTATGTATGCTATTTTTATATACTATTTATAACGCACCGTGCCTGTCTTGCTAGAATAATCTGTGCCAAGATGGCAAGTTTTAGTAATAGCATTATCAGTATGTGCGATAAGCAATAGTTTAAATGGATTTATTATATTAATAGTTAATGGAAAATCCCCTATTGAATTTTTAATCTCACATTAATTATGTGTCTATGTGATTTAACCTTTCTTTAAATTATCTATTAGGTTAATTTCTTAATCAATCAGTTTTAATCGTTCTATACTTTGTTTATTTTAATTCCTCCAATATTTCAAGTATTTTTTAAACACTTGCTTATTTTATTGAACATTTCCACGTCTGAAGATATTTAATTCATTATGTTGAACATTCAATGCTATTTAAAATAAATATTTGTACAAGTGGACTTCGACATATGGACTTGCACAAATATATGTGTTTTTTATAATCTTTTCTTATATTTATTGCACAAAGTTCGCAAAAATTTGCGATCTTATTCGCGATCGAGCTAATATTTTGCATTATATACCCTCAAAATATGCTTTAATGTTTTGTCAGAACTGATTCAAGTTATTTGCAGTTTTGTTTCAAACACATTGTTTTAAATGTTTATGATATTTTGCCAGCATTCATTCATTGCACCTCTAAATCTGAAGAAAAAATTTAAGAAGCCTATCTGTCGAAAAACCTCTTAATAAAAATACAACTAACAAACGACTCAATAATACGATTCATTTTTAAAACTAATAATATTATTTGATTTATTTCAAGGTTTAGTCGACCATACTTTTGATATTATATTATTATGTAAATAAATCATGTTACACTGTAATGTTGTCCAAGAAATAATAAATAAATATGTAAAGTAAAATTGTATAAATTAATATTTTTGAAAAACCAGCAATTTAAGGAATGCTACCAACTAGAGCAATTCCTTAATAAGAAGAATAAATCAGTCAGTCGAGACAGTTGATAATAGCATTCTAATATTTTGCTCAAATCTAAAGTGAGACTATCCCGATAAATAATTTTGGTTGAGTGTTTAAATAATAAAACATTAATGTACTAAGTACGCATTGAAGGACCGACCGTTGATAGTTTATTTTTTAAATAACTTACAATTCTATTACCCTCCCCCATAGCCCGCGACAATAGTACAAAGACCTTATTGTTCTAAACCACTGTGATTCAGTTGTGACCCCGTGTCCTCGGTTGGTTCAATCTGTCCTTAGTACATTCTGTTTTTTTGTTTCATCTAGTTTGCGAACTAGAATGTTCAAATATGAATTAAATATATTAATTAGAAAGATATACATATAAAATCAATTTTATCAAAAAATATTTTTGCGCCACCGGGATTCGAACCTGGATCTCTTTCTTAACCGGGGAAGGTGCATTATCCAACTATGCTATAGCGACAATATTTTTAGCGACAATTTTCGAACCTATATGTTACCTTTTTGATATTAATACATTTAATCGTCCCATTATTTGAAAGAGCCATCTAATAAATAATAAATAAGGTAGAATGTTCAATCTAGTTTTAATCTTTCTGTTATATATTAATATACTACAGAATTATGTTCCGAAAAAACTGCAACTTCACAATAGTAATGTGTTCTCCTTAATATTATACAGAATAGTTATTGGGTATTGAATTAAATTATTATTGAATACATAGGAAATAGGTACCCGCTTATGTTCCAAATTACAAATTCTCTCATATAACATCCCTTTTATATCAGCTACATTGGCTCCGATTCCATGAAAGAGTTGAATTTAAATTGTGCTGGTTGATGTACAAGGCGACACACAACATGGCGCCTCTATATCTTCAAGAACTTTGTATCCCAGACAATTTGAATGGTAGACGTAAAACTCTCAGGTCAGCCTCTACTTCACCTGCAGGAAGGGTTGTAGAACCGATCAGCCGTTGCCAGAAGTCTAAATTTAGTGAACGGGCATTTGCAGTGGCAGGCCCAAAAGCGTGGAACTCTTTGCCCTCCGTTATAAGAAACAGTGCATCAAAGACTTTATTTAAGAAGAAATTAAAAATGCACGTTTTCAAAAAATCATTTCCGTTAGTGAAAATAACGATTTTTAATTTAAAAAAACTAAGATAATTGTAGAACTATAAACAGTTTATGTGTAAAGCGCCCTTGAGGTGAAAGTTTTTATGAAAATGGTGCTATACAAATTATCCATTATTATTATTATTATGTTAGATAGGCAAAACTCAGTTGATTAATTTGAAAAAATGAATTGCGTAGAGAGCAAGACAAAGTATCAGTTTTTACTATAGTAACTTTTTACCATCGCTTGTGGTAAAAAATGTTTGCACTTTTCTGTTCTGACACTCAATTCTCGCCTCATCCACATTCATATATCTTCTCATACAAGCTCGTCGATTATTGTGGCTTCTAACGTGACTATCTTCCAGTATCTTGTTTATCTGGTCATGCCAAGTCTTCCGCGGGCGTCCTCTATTTCTGGTGCCATCAACACTTGTGTCATATATCTTTCTTACCATTCTCTCCTCATTCATCCGTTCCATATGACCAAACCACCTAAGTGATCCTTTCCTAATCTTACTCACTATACTAAGATCAACTTTACATTCTTTCCTTATTTCTTCATTACCGGTTGTTGGTATGTCAAATTGTCAAAGCATAGATAAGAAATCTTGCTTCACAGTGTGGCAAAACAAATAATCATGAAATATGGTTTATTTTATGATTTATCTATGGCTTAATTCACCTTTACGTTTTTCGCTGGCAATTTTTTTTTGTATTATGTGCTAATGTATAATAAACAATGAGATCATCATTGGACAAACTCTCGTTAATAAAATAGCGGGATATTGAATGATTAATTGTTGTATACCACAACTTTCAAAGTATCAATGTGACAGATGACGTTTGAAACGGCTGTGAAAAGTCTGCCATATTTAACTAACGATTTTCAGTTTTTACCATCCGGTATTTGAGATTAAAATGAGTTAACTATTACATTTTTTATCAACAATCAAACAACCTGTTTTCGCCAAAAAAAAAGCTTTTTTATAGTTAAGAAATTAAAAACACAAAAATTTAATATAAAAATTATATTACAAATTGGCATTGAGGATTAGATTAAGAATGTCTAGAGCTTGCTTCCTAATTGATTTAATTAGTCATTAATTATGATATTATGATAGGGGATCGCTTCGACTTTTGATGATTAGTGATGTCACTGATATCAGATGATTGTTATTGACATTCATTCTGTTGATGCTGATACTATGGCTTTGTAAGTTAACATGATATATAATATCAAGCCTGGGGCTTGGGCCCAAATGGGGCCTTTTTACATCAATTCAGCGTTGAATCGGCTCAATAAATCAGCATTGTACTACCTCGTGATTGTCTTTTCCTTCTCCAAATATTGGTGAAGAAAATGCCTCGCAGATCCCAAGAAACGGCAGCCATGATCTTTCCGACCGATAGAACCATTCAAGTAGGTTGGCCAGGTGAAATTCTCTGTTTTGACTGTTCTTTTATTTCTGCTGCGTAGTGATGGATCTATGTTTCGTCAATAGTCACAAAATGCTGCAAAAACTCTTTCGGATTGCGCTTAAACATGTCCAAACAGTGCTCCAAAGTTGTCATGCGTCATATATAATTTGTCGTGTAGGATATTTTGTTGGCGTTTAATTGAGATGTTTACAATATCAGCAATCTCTCCGATCTTCACCTGTGTTGTCTGCTATCACGATATCATGGATTTTGTTGAACATTTCCTCATAGTTACCTCACTCGGACGGCCTGGCCGCTCTTCGTCAAAAACGGATGTTCGGCCACGCTTGAATTCATTAAACCAATATCTGATGGTAGTCAAAGATGGTGCATGGCTCTTGTAAATGACAATTTTCCATCCAAAAAAAGGAATCAAATCACTGACCGCTTTTTTTTCATGGTTGCAAACAAACACAAATTTGCCTATTTTCAACAGTTATCAAAACAAAACTACTCCATAAATCTGTCTAAAATTTTGACAGGTGTCATTTGAAAGATGACATTAAATGTTATACAGATTTTGCGTCAGCACCGCTACTTATTAGTGATGAGCTCAAAATCATGAACTATGAGTCAATCACTGATATCTTTGAATCACACTCACTCTCAGTGATTGAATATCTGGGAATATCGTGATTCAAATTTTTTTTGTTCAAAATTCTATTGATTTTCTGACGCCGCCGTTTAAATCGATTATCACTTGAATCAGCGCCATCTACAGGATTTTCCGTAATTTGATTAGCGCCATCTGTTGAAATCTGTTTTTGTTGGTAATGTTTGTTATTTTGTTTGCATTTTAAAAAAAATTTTGTAGGTATGTGTATATATGTGCAATAATTTTCTACCAACTATTCTAATTATTTATGCTAGAATTAATTAATGATGTTAGAAACTGTGATCACAGTCACCAATCACAATCACACCGGTGAGTCAAGAGTAGCATTTTTTCTCATCACTAGTACTTATCATACAGCCCTCGTACATAGATTGTAAATCTGCCTATACAAGGCGCACTACAAATCTGATAAATAACACTAATAAATCTGCTGTATAACAACAGGCCGAGTATTTATTCATTGATCGAGTACATTCCGGATCTTCTGATGTATAACCTCCAAGCATCTATTAACTGTGTCTACAAAATCATTAGAAGATTGATAAAACCAGCACATGAAAAACTTTATGAAAATGCAGTCTTTGTTGTGTATATAACATTATTGTTTTACAAATAAACAAGGAAGTATGTGTTGAACAATATTGAGTCATCCCTTTTCTGTATAAAATTTTGTGAGGGTAATGCTGAATATCTGGTAAAGATAATATGGGAGGGGGGTAGCGTATTGTGTTTGTGCCCTCCCCCACAGCAATATAGGCGGTGAATCTGCCATGCCTGAATTGGCAATTGCCCAATACCTGTAAAGAGGTTAGATGAAAAGAAACATTGGGTTGGTAGGTACTTAAAAAGGTGGTCATTTATTGTCACTGAATTTATTTTGATTTTATGTTTGTCACATTTCAAGTATTAGATGAAATACATCGAGATAGTTGAGTATTATAGAGAATGAATACGAGGTGCAGTTTTTGGATGCTGGTCGATTTATCGGCAGCTGTTGTGTGTCATGCGTCACTAGATGGCGACATGCGTCCATCACAATAAGAAACTGCCAAAATTAAAAATTTTGGAATCATCTTTTGTTCTTAATGGTTTTGCACAAAATATAGCATCCTCCCCTCTATATAAATATATATATATATTGGTCCACGATTTTTGATCAGTTGTACCCTAGGACCCAGAGGAAAATATAGTCAATCAATCGGGATCATTGTGAACAATGGCACTCCTCCCTAAACTACTTATTTTAAATTATAATTGTATCTGGATCCCAGACGACACCGGGTGAGGTCCTCTAGTTCAAAATCATTTTTGTGGAAAAAGTCAAATGACCTGTCGACGCTCATGGATGGTATTTTTATGTATGAAAATTTATAAAGACATATAAAGTAATGATATTGATTTTATTAATAAAACACAATGTTCAGTTTGTAGTCTGGTAGTAAAGCAATCAAGACATTTGGCTTGTCATTAGTGTTCTTATGTTCGCATTCATATTGATTTGCGGTGTAGAAAGACTTACTTCATGACAGTAGCGGTACAATTGAATCTTGTCAGTAGCGGAGCAATTGTCACTTACATGAAAGCACCGAGTTTACTGTTTTATATTTCTAATACTACATTAGAATTTATGCGATGGTTGCTAATGTACGCTTCGGAGTGTGTGATGTCATCAAGTCTTATGGTGCGAGAAGTGTGAGGAGGCTTGGTGCGATCGGTACTGCACGTTATCGACGTCCTACAGTGAGGGCTGGATACCTCTCTGCTGAGTGCGGTGTCCAGCTCACCATAATTGTATCGATTTTTATGTGCGTTATCACTACTGTTTAATGTTACATCTTTAATGATTTAAAAAAATCATAATATTACTTGTTGATTTCTTTATATTTTCTTTGTTTGATTTTCTGCATTGGCAAATAAGAATGATTCTAATAAAAGAAATTGTAAAAAAACTATTCTCTATTGATTCCTAATATTTTTGGCCAATTTCGGAAGAAAATAAACTTGCAGTATTTTATCAATTTGACCTTTATAATTTGTCATGTTATAATATTACTTGAATTAATTAATAATAAAAAAAATAACACATTTTGAGCAGTAAATGGTTTATTGCCTCTATGCTCCAGTGTTTTATAATACGATAATGAAAATAATACAAAATAATTTATCAGTTCAAGATAAAAAAGGCAGTTCAAGATAAATATCAATTAAAATATGTTATTTTTAATTGTTCACACACCGTCATTTCCGCGGTTCCACATTCACTTTTCCCTATATAGATTACACACCGCAGCAGCGTGATGTTTAACTGCATCAAAAGATGGCATCTCGTAATGATAATAATTTGCAAACAAATCTCACGTTACAAATTGTTTGAATCGTTACCATTGTTTGAATTGTTACCATTGTTTGAATCGTTGTCATGGAACCAGAGACAAAACTAATATATGCATTAAAGCCAAATTTAGCTGATGGCAAGTTATTATTATTCCCACACATTTTTATGCAATGGCTTGTCAAAAGGTATTGAAATAAGAAAGAAATATTACAACATGATTTATCTGTCTGGGCATGGAGAAATTTTAACTATTGCTATTCAGACATAATAACAATTCTCAGACATAATACATATCTTACTTTTAACAGAATTATTTGTATTTTTTATTTTTGTCATATCTACAGGTCAATGCCAAAAAGACACACGAGTTGGTGCCTAAAAATAAATATTTTTAATACTGTACAAAGATCAAAGTTGATATTTCATGAATTTTAGGATCAACACCCATTTTGTGGTGATATAATAATAATAATAATAATAATACATATTGTGCTAAAACTTTAAATTTTGAGATTATGAACAGTAGCTTTTTTTGACAAGTCACCACAGATGATACACACTATATATTTTTTTTGCTACTTATTCTTCATAATTAATTAAAAAACTAACAAACTTATCATCAAGGTAGACAGGTAATATAGAACACCACACTATACATGCTCGTCGATTAATGAAACTTTTGCCAGGTCTTTTACAAATTCATCTCATATATTTGTTTACTATCCTTTCCTCACTTAATTTCCCCATATGCCCAAAACATCTTAGTGCCCTTTTTTAAAATTCTATTGATATACAGTACATGTTATGTACAGTAGTTATGTAGTTCTGTTGCATATAGATTTTACATACACATGCTACAGCAATCGTATTTCCACCACATTAATTCCAATTCATTATTATTTTGCCAATTCCATTATTAACACATCCGTAGACATGGCGGCGGCGGCGACTATAACCGTCTATAATTTGTTCCCCATTGTGAAATGCAAGCTGATTTAAAACAAGTTGAAATGATCCCTACAAAAGTATGACTTATAAACATATCTAGTATATGTTTCCAAACTTGCGGAAGCAGCCTTTAAAAATTCTATTGTCCATAATGTCCTAATAAACATTTACTTTAATGAATAATATGCCTTGCTGCCAAATAAAGACTCAGTTCCTAAACTTACTAACAAGTAAGGAATGCGTACACTGAAATCATTTCCACATTAATAAATAAATTACCACTCGCTTTACGCACTTCCGAGTTAACTCGCAATGATGTCATATTATCATATGGTTTATTATATCACGTGGATAAGGCTTGGCAGAATATCCCAAAAGACTCAAACACAGAAATCTATGTACAATATTTTGATAGTAGGTGTATTACTGAAATATTTTATTATTCTATTATTACTATAACTATTCTACAGCAGTAATATGGTAGTATGTATATAAATATGGTACTTTACAGCAGACTGTGATTTCCTAATTAATTAGTCAATTTTCTATTATGTAAATATTAATGTCGAGGAGAGAAGCTACATGGTTATAGCACTCCTTAAATAGAAAAGATTTATCTCAATGTTATTGATATCACTACGGGCCGGTGCGTCAAGTTATGATTAAAATAAGTTTTAAGTCAAATATTTAAATGTCTTTTAAATCTAATTCTGTCATATTTTATAAGTTAACTTAAAATTTGTTGGGCTGCAATTATTATACAGGTTAAAGGTTTAAGTTAAAAAAATACGATTTCATAGAGAAGTGCGTGCATACATGCGTAAGTCATTTTACTCATGACAACATTTGTTAAATAATGTTCCCTCCAAGTTGTGGCCTGCGCGTTCCATACAAAAATTAAAAGAAAAATGGCCACTTGTAAGATTTTAGAAGACTACGTGTTGTAGCACTGTTCCGAAAAATGACAATAACAATTTTGGTTTCCATGATGCGTAATATTTTGGTTTCTATAGTGATAGCGGATGCTGAGTGGAGATAATTACCTTACAATTGATCAAAAAATATTATTTAAAACCGAGATAATACATTTAAATTTTTTTTAAATCACTATCATAAACATATGAGAGTGTGTGTGTCTGAGAATATCATTATTTATTCTGACATGTTTTATAGGATTGTTAGATTTAATTAAATAAATTCTCTTTTTAATACGCCAACCATTTCTTTATTGTAAAACCAAATTCTCCTTTTCAGCATAGAAAAAGATAAATGTGAAAATAGCGCCTAACGCCCTCCACCTGACTTAGTTCACGAAGATACCACGATTGGGCTGTTTATCTAAGCCATAGATAAAATGTTTCAAACTTCTCATCTATAATATTATTTCTCTTAATTATGCTCTATATACATTTGCATGCATACAATTTTTAACAAGACGCTATTTACTCTTATTAATCTTTGTATGTATACGATATGTCCTTTGTTGGTATGGTATTGCTTTTCTTTTTTTTAAATCTCTCCCCTAGCGCATGTCGATATTAAACAAATTTGAGGTTGGGTTAGGTTATACCTTATTAAATGAGTCAAATTTGATTAGCATCTCTGTTATATATTTTTATTAAGAATTTTTTTACTATAAACTATATATTTAAAATTATATTTGACTCAGATTGTATTCACCAACTAAAAATACTGTTACTTTATGCGTTTTTTTACATAATATATACTGATAAAAAAATATGTTTTTTTTAACACTTTTTTTTATGTACTGGATAATAGGTAATAAATCTTGGGTTTCTCAATAGTGTTATAGTTTTATTGCTTTCTATTTACTTTCCATGTATATAACATGTTGTCCATGAAACATATGGAGACTGGCAGTATAGCAATGTCATGCACCATAACAGAATCTAAGTTCGTCAAATAAAAATGTAAATAATTTAGTAGAATTTTAAATTTTAACAAATTAGTCTGTTTCTGTCCAAATTCTTATTAATAACTACAAGATAAGATACAAATTATACCACGCAAGTAACTTGTTGTGACCTTGTCAAACCTGATCTGTCACGACCTTAACTCATCCCATCTAACCTCTCTTACTTTAGAAAGTTTGCGTTAATATTTAGCCTGGGGCAATATTCTTTTTTTGTGTCGCGCTAATGACAAACTGCAACGTCACATATCTGGTGCATACATTGTCTTTTTGCGAGACTGCTGGTCAAACACGCCACGCAACTGTGCAAAGCTATATTGTACAATGCAGTGTTGTATTGGATTAATTCATTTTTTGTCAATTTATTTTGTTCATAATGTTAGCTTTCATACACATACAAATATGATATAATATTTCTGTTCAGTTTTTTTTTTTTTGTTTATTCAAGACTTTGTGTAAGATTCATTAGCCAGGTTGAGTATAACTCGACTGTGTATGGTCACCTTTTTACAATGTGCATTATTCTCACACATTTGAAAGAGTATAAAATAATTTTTTGAAATTTGTCAATCATAAACTGAATATATCATGAGAGCAATTAAATTATGATTTTCTCTTATGTTCAATGGACTTATTAAAGGAGGGCGAAAGAATAATTATTTTTGATCAAGTATTACTCTTGTACAAAGTCATCATCCGTCCTATACTCACATACACGAGCCCCATCCGGGGTTCAAGTAACACAAAGATTTTAGAATCCAAACAAAATTACATCCCAAACTCACCCTGGTTTGTCAAAAACACAATCATTCACAGAGATTCAAACGACATATAGACGATTTATCTTCTAAATTTTATTCTAAGTTAATTTCCATCCCGAACCCTTCCATAAACTCCCCCGGCCTATATGATCCCTCATCCGATCCCCATCATATTCATCCCATTTCACTTCTTTACCCTGTTCTTGACCGTATTGAACAAAATTTATAAAAATATTAAAAACATTCACTAAAAAGTAAAAAAATCAACAAAATCAAACAAAAAAAAAAATATTTTTATTTATTAACTTTGTTTTATTAACCGCTTATTGAGTTTAAATACATCTACCGGTTTCGAAAAATATATATTTTTTAAAAATCGATTCTGTTAAAGAAACAATAAGATATGTTTTTGATTAGTATCGACATCCTGAAGAAGAAAATAATATTTTTCAAAACCGGTAGATGTATTTAAACTCAATAAGTGGTTAATAAAACAAAGTTAACAAATAAAAATAATGAATTTTAACTACATACTAATTTTGCCAATTTTAAAAGTATTTTATAAGTAAAAAAAAAATCAACAAAATATAAAATATATATTTTTATTTTTTATAAAAAACTACTTGAGTTAAAATAAAATAATTTCACCATGTTCCCCGAATAGGGGTCCCCCAAAAAAATGTTACGCCATTGTTGTTACCTCATATGTCGGAGACAAGAGAGCTCAGCCCTTATCACCCCCCCCTTTTAACAATTGAATTGGAGAGTATGTCTATTTAAATTTTACACCATAAAATTATTAGCCCTGATTTATTGCAGCTAATCAACTTTCATGTACCTGCCAGAACTACTAGAATCATTTTACCTTATTACTGTAACAATACTGGGACGGTTGCTCAGCTTAATTCTTGCACTGCGGCGTTCCTTGATATTTGTTGTTAGTTCTCCTGATTTATTTGTGCGTCTTAGTACATCTTTATTAGTAATGTGATCAACACGGTCCCTCCCAGTAGCCTTATGCTGGTATGGTAATGTTTGTTTTATTTTATCCCCCAGCGCACTAATAATAGCGTTGATCATCAGCCTTTACAATTTGTGTTATTCGTGCTTTACATGCTGTTTAAGAAAGGCATGTCTACCTTTCGACACACTTAAAATTATGTATGTGTGACAGAAACAATATATTTTATCAAATTGGAGGTGTGTTATCATTAATGTATATTTCCGGTCGCGTCTACGTTACACTATAATGTTGTATTTTTATAACAGTAGATATAGGTGTAGAATATTATAATTTCCTATTCTCATGCATTTTTGATTGCGATTCATCTTTTACATTTTTTTTTTTTACTGATTCCGATGTCGCTGCTGTTTTTCATAATTTATTACTTTTGGTCACGATAGGCGGCTTCCATAAATTATGTCACGAGTTTTCATATTATGACCCTACCCCCCTGTCCCAGACTGTCGGAATTCCGCTGACCCCCTCACATGTGACATCATTTATGGAAGCCGCCCTCAGACTAACGAGGTCACTCCAATTTCCTTCACCATTCACACACACTCATACAACTGACAAATCTCAATCAATTATTGTTGTTTTTGATTTGGCTATATTTTTAACACCTATCATACATTTAAATATATTTATAAATTTTTGGAATTAAGCTAACGTATTCTGCTTTGACTCTGCGCATATTTTTAGCAAACACATTTTGCCAGTGACCATTGTATTCTGTGCGCGTGTCAATATTGATAACAACCTGGTAACAATTACTAATATAAACGCCTGTCTCATTTTACTAACATAAATATCTTTTAAAGGTTTAAGTTTATTAATTATACTTTTATGTTGTGCTTATAATTTATATTTATAGTTTTTATGTTTTTTTTTTTAATGAAATTGTATATTTTAATGTTGGACTGCTCCATTGTCACATACTTGTTGTTACTGACGATTGCCGATGTGAGCTTAGCCAATTTCAATGTTACAATTTCATATTTTCTTGCATATGTTATTCCCCCGCACGGTATTGAAAGAGATCGTACTTCTCACTGCGGAGAATGTGTTCTGTCGATTTATTCATGCGTCTCACTGCCTGTTCAGTGGTGATGGTCAGTCGGGGAGGAATTAATTTTTTGAATTCACAGTGTCTGTTCATTCTTTTCAGCTACCAGAGCAGCATATTATTTCTGACCTACTTCGCATACATGTGCTACCACCTGACCAGAAAGCCCATATCCGTAGTGAAGAACGTTCTGCACCAGAACTGCAGCAGTCTCGTGCCGCCGCCGGATATCCACATCAACCCGTCCAACAATGCCACGTGGTGCGATTGGGCGCCGTTTGGTGAGTTACTCAATTTTGTATAATTCATTTAAATATCTCATTTGAATCTTTAGTTAGTGGTATTCCTATAATGTTTGCCTAAACTTACTAACTAGGCAGAGGATTGAACGCCACACTCTTCTATCCCGGTACACCATTCTTGTCTCATTTGTTTTCTTTGTCTCATGTACACTAATTGATTGTTTAAGGTTCTAACAGGATTGTCCTCCAATGTCAGGTTTATTGGATTATGCTAGGTCTTTCACGGTCACCCTATGTTTCTGTTGCTTTCAATACTCTTCTCATATATTTCCTTTATCATCCTCGCCTCACTCGTAGGTTCCGCATATCTAAATAATCTTAGTGACTATACTAAACAGGAGATTGTAAAGCGAGCCAGGCGCCAATGTGATACAAAATTAATTTATCAATGAACAATTGGAGGTAGTGAAAAGTCGACGACCGCTCGAACATTAGTAACACTGTCTACAGTGATACATTTCTGGAGTCTGTTTAAGTACCTAACATGAACATATGGAATAATACCAACATTAAAATGAATGTAAAAAATTAATATTAATATGCATAGTGTTTAATGTTGGGAAAGTATGATATGGCCAGACATTTGATTAATTGTTTGACGAATGAATAATAGTGACTATTGACAAAGCGAAATGAAAGCAGGTTTACTGCGATCCGGAAATCATTCTCTCGCCGCAGTGTCCCTAGAGTGAACATCTTTCTGTGTTTCATTTCTTCTGATCTCATCATCATCGTCAGTTGAGAGAAGCGGAGATCAGTGAACCACCCTTGTTTTCTTGTGGCTGCACGTTCCAGTGACTCTTTTAATTCTATCGACTACGCTACAAACAGATCTACATTTGCTTCCAAGTTTTCCAATCTTCATTCTATCATACTGTGATTTTCCACACATATATTCAGTATTTTTGTTGTTATAAGTTAATTCTTCTTTAACCAATTCCAAGCTTCACTTCTGTTCATTAGTGTTGGTATCAGAAATCCATTATGCACCGCTATTCTTGCTTCGTGTGACTAATTCCTATTGACGATAATTGATGATAATTCTGCATAATACACAATTTTGATATACATACTCTGTACCGCGTTTACCATGTAAATCAAACCTCACAAATAGCTTAAAATAAACCTATTCCGATAAATAACCATTGCGTAATAGCCTCATTATTTTTTAATCTAGTATGTAGTTCAATTAGCTATAGCGAATTGCGTGCATGCATGTACAGTACCAACACAATGACAGTTCTCTGACATATTATTCACCCACTGTTAGTAATATATGCATAATACATCAGTTTATGACAGTTTGATTTGTACCGATTTGCAATAACACCGGTCAGCTAATGATCACAACTGGAAGCGAAGTGCCAAGCATTATGGCATGGCACTTACTTGGAAGAATGAGAGAAAGGTATTCCGCCTCCATAGTCGGCTGTGTCGATGTATTATAGATGACACAAAATGTATTGTGTGAGATGCAAGCAGGCAGCAGGGATGTTTGACATAAAATGCAACTGTTGCACTGAATTAATATGCAAACTATACACGATCGGAAACGGTGTTGCCAGTGCGCTGGACGCTCCGTGCGTGCTACGTACAGCCAGTGACTTGTGTAGTTATGGCTGTGGTCAGGTAACGCGTTGACAGACGCGGTCAGCTTTGTCAGTAGTCTGTCTGAATCGCTTGTCACATATTAATTTTTAAGATATTTTATATTTATAAATCAAATTTATTCTTTTCAAATGATAATACATATCTACAAACTCACATTACTACAGAACTTGTCACATATCTTATTTAAATTTTGTTAAAGTCATCTATATATGTGCACACTGTATGTCATTTATCAAACCCTAAACAATTATCAATGTAATTATATAAAAATACAGTAAAATCCCGTTTGTTCGAAAAATGTTTATTCGAAATTCGCCACAAGTCGATGTTTTGGGGCAGAATATGGTCCCTCTGGAAAGTTTTCATACAAAATTATACTTATAAATCGAATATCGTTATTCAATGCTATTTTTGGAACAATAACTTCAATTCATCGGAGAAATGGCGGTATTGACAAGTTCAACGATTATGTCTTTATTAAAAATGACGCTAAAAGATAGTCAAATAATAAGAGTTTTTTAAAAATAATATTGTGATTTGTTTACGCTGTATTTTGACAACTCGTTTGTTATTTAAA
The DNA here is from genome assembly GCA_031772225.1 of Eubasilissa splendida. Lineage (NCBI taxonomy): Eukaryota > Metazoa > Arthropoda > Insecta > Trichoptera > Phryganeidae > Eubasilissa > Eubasilissa splendida. The sequence goes on along the minus strand of CM062863.1, from coordinate 7,808,840 downwards.
AATGTGTCTATTTAGGTATATACAATTACTTCAAGTTGTAATGAAAAAAGTTAGTGCCCATGTAAAAAAAATCAAATTTTTATTTTCATTATCGTAAGTCATTATTCAAACTTTTTTCTTGATTTTCTATCACCTCAACTTCAAATAAACGGGATTTTACTGTATACTTTTTACTTTGTGCAAAACGCTAAAGTAATAATAATATAAGAAAATGTGTCAATTGGACCAGGCATTTGTGGACATGTGTGTCATGTGTCTGCTCTAATGTAATACAGAGCTAACTTGAAATATAATCACTTTTAAGGGCCGGTTGTGTGATTGGTGGTAAATTTTTACTATAATAAAAAAGTTACATTAGTAATATTTTTTGCGATCATTGGTATAAAATATTTACTCATCGAAAGTACATTTAATAGTAAACTAATTTTACCATTCAAAGTCGGATAATAAAAACCGTAAATCGTTAATTCAAAAGTCATCTGTTACATTGATACTTTGAAAGTTGCAGTATACGACAATAAATCGTTCAGTATTCCGCTATTTTATTAATGAGAGTTCGTCCGATGATGATCTTCCTGTTGAATTTATATTAGCATGAAGATTTTTCATCAGCAAAATGATAGATTTCGAACGTAGGGGTGAATGAAGCCATGGATAAAGCATAAAATTGTATGTATTGCCAATGGTGAATATTTAAAATAAATTTAATTCTCATATATTTGATGATTATTCGCCTTGCTACACTATTAGGAGGGACTAACTTTGACAGTAGTAAACTCGACGTTCGAATAACTCGCAAACGTTTTTTACCACCGGCGATGGTAAAAAGTTACTATAGTAAAAATTTAACACTGATCAAACAACCGGCCCTAAGACACTTTGCTAATTAAGCACTTATGCATAGTTAGATTTGTACATTAAAGACTATATTAGCTTTTTTTTGTTAATTTTTTCCAGATGGGTCAGATGGAGACGCCACAGCTCTACTGGGAACCCTTGATTCGGCGTTCCTTTTTGCCTACGCCATTGCAATGTTTTTTTCAGGTGAGTTTCCGATACAGTCTCTTAATTAAAACTAATTTTAATACCCATTTCTAAATAATTTAGATCATTTACAAAATATTCAGATTTTTTTTACTAAAAAGATTTTAAATTCATTTAGTATTTTTCATATCGCATTCCTTTTTATATTTATTGTAGTGAATGTATATATTAAGGTTTTAATAAATACTACAGTTTGTGTGAATATTGCAAGTTTGCGTGTTATGTGTACAATTCACCCGGAAGGGATGGACTGAAATTTTATTACTTTTATTTTTGACATTTAAAATTTTATTTGTTAGAAAACAGTTGTAGTTAGTGAATAGGTATGTATGTATTATTAATTAAAAATTTTAGGTGAGTACCGTGCGGTTACTGAATTAACAAAAATATCCTATGACGAGATGAGATTTCACTCGGTAAATCCCATTCCTTTAGCATGTTTTTTTTTATGGAGATAACAACGCGGCCGAGGAAATTTATTTCCATACACATATTTTTCAATGTTGAAAATGATTTAAATACATAATGTTCACTGTCTGGTGTCAGATTTGAAAATTTGTTAAATAAAGTGGTTTGTTTCTTATCTAAATTAAATTTAAAAATAAAATTATTTGAAACTGCTCTACCTAGATCCGATTCTGATTTCTGAATCTGGTGATTTGCCTAGTATGCCACAACCGGTTCTCGTAGATGTGTCGATATTGCCCTTATATATTAATGAATAAACTGTACAACATCGTATGGGTTACTCGTGTTTTTGAAGCAATGTAGGGTAGGCTAAAGAAATTGATAGAGCTGTACTTAAAAATTCCTCTCGGAATCAGAAGTTGGTAATAATAAAAAGTGCATTGTAATAGAAAGTGTGTTATAAATGTTATTTAAAAATTTCACATTTTTGTATGTAATTATTTTTTTCATAGAGTTTGATAACCAAAGTTACGATTTAAGTGGAAGACACTGTCTTTTTGAAATGGCTCGTGTACCTGTCGAGTGGCAGCGCGTGTTCACTGCCGCGATGCATTGTTGATAAGAATGACATTAAACCAACAATACACTGATAGTGAACCACTCTTAATGTTTTTATTGAGCGTTGATATATCCATGAAGCACGATTTGCGAATATGAAACTTTAAATCGTATTTTAGCACAAACTAATGTACAAATTGGGACACTGACATATTCATCATTTATTTATAAGTCATATTAATAAAACAATGCTCAAAAATCCCTCATACACACTGTCTATTATCTATCTGGCGCAATATTGAAAAAATAAATAAATTTAATGTAGTATTTACCCAGGGCGTATTATACATATGTAAAACAAAAATGCCCGACATAACTGTAATCACAATAGTATAAAACAAATACTTTTCTAAAAAGTCGAAAATAAGCTGACATTTATAATTTAGTGACTCAAATCTCAGAAAATTGAAATTCCACTATATCGGTCAATAACATTTTGCATATATTAAACAGATACTGATCAAAATTTTATTTGCTTTTCCCGCTTTTCCATGCGATGCAAGTTCCCCAGCTAATGTAATCTTAAAATTTCATTGATTTGACCATATTGGCATCTCCTTACATGTTGTATAGTTCCGGTTGATTCCGGACACCGTTGTCATTTATGGGGACGTAAATTTTACAAAGAGAATATTAAATAAATCAAGCATTTTTATGTGACATTAAAATATACATAATTCAAGTTATTGCGCAAGGTTATTACTTGACATTTTTTCCAATATTATTTCAGATAACAAAATAAATGTTTTTCTTACTTCAATTTTAACATTATATTGTTAGGTTATGTTGCCCCTTTATCACTACTTAGGGCCGGTTGTGTGACTTTTTACTACAGTAAGGAGAGTTACTAAAGTAAATTTTTTTGTGAAAACGGTCTGTTCGATCGTTGGTAAAAAATATTAACTTCTTGTAACATTCAGTAGTAAACTAATTTTACTCTCTGATATCCGATGGTAAAACCATCAGTCATTAGTTAAAAATGGCGGAATCTTCACAGCTGTTTCAAAAATCATTTGTCATATTGATACTTTGAAAGTTGCGGTATATACGATAATGAATCATTCAATATCTCGCTATTTTATTGATGAGAGGTCTTTCGATGATAATCTCAAAGTGACAGATTTTGAATACAGGGGTAAATAAAGCCATGGATAAACCATCAAATTGTATGTATTTGATGATTATTCGCATTGCCACATAATCAAGAGGTAAACACACTTTGACAGTAGTAAATTTGACGTACAAATAATCAGCAAACATTTATTTACTACTGATCACACAACCGGCCCGTGTGTTTTTTTACAGAATTACTCAGCGTGACATGTCTTTGTGTTTCAGGTTTCGTGGCTGAGCGAGTAAACCTCCGGTACTTCCTATCGCTGGGCATGATTCTATCCGGCACCTTCAGCTACATGTTTGGAATAGCCAGAACCTACGACATTCATTCCATGGGCTACTTTGTCTTTGTACAGGTCATTATATATTTTAATATTTCAAATATATATACTCCTTGTCAACTATCTATGTCTGTAAGGAATACTATTATTATTGCTATTAATTCTCCACTACTAATTAAAAATTCACATATTACATAATATGTAAGGAAACACATTTTTTATTATTTATTTCTCAACATTGTTTCAGCTTGATACACTTAGTCCAGCGATATTCTAACTTTGTTAAGCCATTCAAAAAATATGATATATTTAACTTAGCAAAATAGACCTCTGTTTCGGCGATGGCTTCCTCCTTTGACGTGAATCACTTTCAGGCAAGCTATTTTTACATGTTTGGAAACAAAAATAAATCGAATTGGGCCAAATCTGGAGAATAGGGTGGATGAGGCAGCAATTCATTGTGTAATTTGACCAGTTTTGCTGTGACGATTGCGGATGAGTGAGCTGATGCGTTGTCATGATGAAACGACTTGTGAAAAACACATTTTTTTTCACCAAATGGGGCCATTTTCTCATCAATTCAGCATTGAATCAACCCAATAAATCAGCATAGTACTGCCCCGTGATTGTCCCTCCCTTCTCCAAGTAGTCAGTGAAGATGATGTCTTGCGAATCCCCAAAAACGTTGGCCATGACCGTTTTCGCCTTTCTTTAGAGCAGGTTCGCCAGGTGAAGCCCACTGTTTTGACTGTTCTTTCATTTCTGGTGTGTAGTGATGGATCCATGTTTCGTCAACAGTCACGAAACATGTCCAAACAGTGCTCCGAAGTTGTCATGCGACTCCGTTTTTATCCGTCGATAGCTGTCTTAAGCCCAATATTTTGTGTAGAATATTTTGTACGTGTTCAATTGAATTATTTACAATGTCAGCAATCTCTTTGATCTTCACCCGGTGATCTACTATCACAATATCATGGATTTTGTTAACCACATCCTCGGCCAGGGTGCTCTTCATTAAAAACGGATGTGCGATCCCGCTTGAATTCATTAAACCAATATCTAATGGTAGTCGTTGAAGGCGCATGGTCTTTATAAACGGCATGCAACTTCTCTTTGATTTTCTCAAATGTCTTCCCATCCAAAAAAAGAATCAAATCATTGACTGACATTGCCCTTTTTCCATGGTTGCAAACAATCACGAACTTGCCCACATTCAACAGCTATCAAAATAAAACTACGTGATAAATTTTGACAGGCGTCGTTTGAAAGATGTCATTAAAATATACTTATATTGTTCATAATTAGTAAATTGTTTTTACATACACAGTCGAACCTGGATTTTACGTTATCAGATCAGATACTAAAATCACCTGTAATTAACAATACGATTCCCCCGCAATTTATGCACAAAGTGTACAACTGTCAGAAGTAAAACTGCGATTGGATATTCTTCATTTGGTTTTTTTTATTTTTATGTTCATAATTTTATGCAACTCTGAAATCATTAAACAATGTTCTACACCATGAAATAGCTATATATAAAGATGTTAACACCTACTGCAATATTATTATAAACTGTATAAATGTTTGATGTTTTTGATGATGAAGAAAATTTTCAATTTTCACATCAAATTGTAACGGCATTACGATGTATAAAAATTAGCCAAAAAAATATTTAAAAAATCAAAGTCAAGACAAAACTCGGATTAAAGAGGGATGATTAGGTTCTGTTAGACATCTGATAGATTTTTCCTGGATATTTGTATTAACAAACGTCTTTATTGAGTCAATATTTCACATTAATTCTATTATATTTGACTAATAAATTTGCTTGCACACTAACATACATTAATTACATTACTCTTATTTACAATGTTTGAGTGTTTTATTTTAAAAAAAAATTGTCAGTGTTTTTCTTTTAGTTTCAAACACAGTAATAATGCAAAATTACTAATCTCATTTTAATTGTGTTTATATTTCAGTCAAAAGTACTAGATTCATATAATAATTTGTATTTCTCCAAGGCCCAGTATACGCTTGAATGCACTTAGTGGCTAGCGCACGTGTTAATTAATTGTTTTAATTGTGTATTAAAATGATGAAAAAGATTTTTTTTAAATGGCATGATTCTGTTATTCAGGCGGCGGCCGGTATAGCGCAGACTACAGGGTGGCCCGGCGTAGTCACTATCATGGGCAAATGGTTCGGTAAGGGCAAAAGAGGACTCATATTCGGCATATGGAACTCGCATACGTCTATCGGGAATATCTTGGGTGAGCTATATCTCTTTTATCAAATATAAATTTAATTAATAGTTTTTTTTTAAATCAAAAGTTTGACCTGCTTTATTGTATATACTATAGTCTTGGTTTGCATTAATATGTGTTGCATCAAAAGCATGAGACTGTAAATCTGATCTGCATTGGTACGTGTAAGGTTCATTAGTTGAAGTATGGGTGTGTATGTATGCAAGAGCGCGGCGTGAGATTGACAGATGTGAGTGTGTATGTGTGTGTAGCGGAGGCATTATAAGGTGCTGTATACGTACAACGAAAGTATCACATGTGTGAAAATAAAAATGTTTTTTTTTTTGATTCTACTCGTTTAATTTACTTAAGACGCATTTCGCCTTGTAAGGGCATTATCAATCTAACAATTTAATTCAACATCTTGTATTTATATCTATAGTGCGAGACAGCTATGCAAGTTGTTGATACTTAGATTGATAATGCCCTTACAAGTAGAATAGTGTTTATTAAAATTACCCCAGAAACAGTAAAAAAAACTAATGTTAATGATTAGATAAACTCTGCTTTGATACCTGGAATGGTAATTTGTTATGAACGGTATTAATGTTACAGTGAATGTGTATTACCAGTGAAGTTATATTTGAACAACGTGTTTTAATCATTAAAAGTTCTACTCAAATCAATCTTCAGTTGTGGTAGCACTTAGAAAATTACATCATATTTTCGGTAGAAACCAAATACCTTCCCGACTCACAATAATTTGTTAAGTGAATAAATTTGAGCAACACTGCAAAACATGTGGTTCCAAAAGACTGGGTCACGTGTTAAATGGCACGATAAACTGTTGAAATGTTAAAAAGGATGTTTCCAGGTTAATTAATTTCAAGAAATGCTGACACTGATTGGCTGCCAAGATCTCCAGATCTGACAACTCCTGACTTTTTTGTGGGGCTATCTAAAAGGACGTGACTATGCCAAAAAGTCAATGAATATCGAACACCTAAAGCAGAATTTCTGAGGCGCTGTTAATGGAATATCGCCGGATATGTATGAAAATGTAATGAAAAATGCAATGAAAAAAGCTCAATTTTTCATTTAACCTAAAAATAATTTATATTTGAAGTTATATCATCCTGAATTGGCCACCCTGTATTTGTTAAACTTGTAAATTTATAAAAAATTTTAATTTTCCAGGAACCGTTATAGCCGCGCGATTTGTGGAAACGGATTGGTCCTTATCCTTTATAGTGCCGGGCCTCATCATGGCATTAGGTGGATTCATGATATTCCTCTTCCTGGTGGAGGAGCCGGAGAATGTGGGGCTTGTGACGCCGGAAGTCACCCCCGGCGCTGCGAGCAAGGTGAGTGGTGGTTTGTGTCATCACACATCCTGTAGTGTTCTGGGGCTCAACATAACAATATTATTTTTTTCATTTCGCTTCATCTTTTCATTGCACTGCATAAGCCACGTGTACAATTGTTTGTTGATTAATTACCTGAATTTTGAGTGAAAATAAACCAATTATGATTTCCGAATATGCTCAGGTTGTCAAAACACGTGGATTTAAGAAGAAATTAAGTACAATTTAAAAAAAATTTATTCACGATTTGATGTGCAAATTAAACTATACAAAATTTTTTTAACCGTTAGAGTGCCAAAGAGCGCGATCGCGCTCGTGCGCGTAATGTTCAAAATTGCCACGAGCGCTATCGCGCTCGCAAGAACAGTCGCCGTTTGGCGTGCCGTAGGGGAGGTTGTGCGCACGCATAGGCAATTTTTAATCTTTCTAAGTGTTACATAAAGTTCGAATTCGAAGTTCGAAGGTCTGGGATTTGTTGTAGAAAAACTGTTGTCGATGGGATACACCTGTTACATGGGATACATGGGACCTAAACAAGGGATACCACCTGTTCACGGATAATTTTTTCACCAGTGTAGAACTTGCACGATCCCTTTATCAATGAGCCACATACATAACAGGAACCATACGTAGAAATAGGAAGCTTGTTCCAAAAGAAGCCACAAAGGTACTAGTAAATGAGCCCAAGTATTCATGGAGTCTGTGCGAGAAAGCACACATGTTAACTTTTTTACTTTTAGATTACAGTTTTTGTTGTAATTGTTCTTAACAATATATATTTCCATAATTTTATTTGTATTTTATTTCCCTTGTACAAGTTTTTATAAAGGAAACACCGAAAACAGAATTCGAATTGGACAATTTTTGGAAGAGATACAGTTTTTTTTCAAAACAAGGGTAAATGACATAAAAAATAAAGATTTCTTTGGCATTTTTAAGTATATATGGGTAAAAAACAATGGCACTAAAACGGTTAATATTAAACAATGATTAAATTAATTTTTCATTTAAAAAAAAATGTATAAATAAGGTGTTCAGTAACAATATTGCCAAAAATTGAGATACACATATTTGTAACTGATTTTACAGCCAGATCAGATAAAATACTTTTAAAATATGCAAACATGTTTTTCAAGAGCAGTTATCAATTGTAAAACTGTCACTGTTGACAGATAATCATTTTCAAACGTGTCGTATTCTATTTTTCGTCAAATTTAGAAATATTTACTAAACTATAATTAATGTTAAAACTTTGAAATTTATCATTATGCAACTCTATGCAACAAAAAAAAAAAACAATAGATTAAAATGTTTTTTGTTCATATTGCATTTTGCATAAGAATGAAACTCTTCTCATTATACCCATCACCCGGACAGGCATAGTGAGTGAAATAAAATATTTGAGAGTCATGATAGATTCAAAATTGAATTTATCGCAGAATACAAGATACGTTGACTAAAAAGATTGCTGAGAAAATCTCACTTCTGGGAAGGATCAGAACATTTATTAGTACTGAGTCTTGTAAAATAGTATACATCTCTGTTTTATTCCTCACATCAACTTCTGCAGCAGCAGCATTTTGTTTTTAGCTAACGAAGAAGAAATGCAACAGTTGTTAGTGTTTCAAAATAAAGCTATGAGAATAATACTCAGAAAAAATAGATATATCTACTCGGATCAGTGCAATGCTGAAAGATCTGAATATGATGACCTTTAAGTAGAAAATATATTTTAATATACAAATGGTATTTATTTACAAAATCCTCAGTAAGAAAATATCGGCAGAATTTACACGAAAAATTAGTGCAAATCGACATGAGCGCGAGCATCGTACACGAGGAAGGGATAGACTGAGACTGCCATTCAGGAAGAAGGCCAAATCTCAGAAATCGATGATGTATAGTGCGATGAAGATTTTTAATGAAATGCCAGAAAACATAAGGAAGGAAGAGAAATTGAATAGATTTAAAATGAAACTGATCAAATATGTAAAAGAAAATACTTTAATCTTTTTTATATTAGAGCATATATAGGAGTGCTTATTTAAGAATTAAATAAATATGTGGTTACTGCCACTCTGATGGATTTTGTGTTTCACCATTTTAAGAATAATGTTGACCGTTTGGATTGAATTTTTTTAATAGTTCATTTTTAAAATTAAAGTGAAATTTTTGCATTAATATAATTAATTTCTTTTGTTTTTGCTTGGTTTTGAGTGTTAATACTTTTGTCTTGAGTTGCAGTTAATTTAATAATTAATAATTAATTTTAGGTGCACTACATGAAACCAACTCTTATAATAAACATTTTAATATGAATATTTATAAGTTATGAAAATAAGTCTAATTTGTGGATGATCAGTCATAAAACCTTCAACCTTTAGATCTGTTTACACATTTACACTAATTTAATCTCATCGAAAACAATACATGTATTTATTATTTAAATTCGTGTTTGTTCTTTTTGTTGCTCGCTTTTCCTAACGAGTGTTTTGATTGGCCTTACTAATGCCCAACTGACAGCACGGGGCGTATCGGCGCCTGGAGACAGGAAGGGGACATGCGTCGGACGAAAACGACCAGTCAGAGTCTGAGGAGGTTTTGGTCGGGGGAGAGGTAATTCAATTTCATTATCTATTAGTGCAGAGCGAGGAAGCTCTCTACATTAAATTTTAATTTTTTAAGAAATTTATTTGTATGTACGAATAATACGATGAAGGATCATTTCAAATTAAAACCAATCACAGATCAAAGTCCTCACCAGTGCCAGTGATAAAAAGATTTGCTTTTTTGTTGTGAGATTTCAGATTCATCTACGAGGCGCGTTTTTTAAGTAAATACTGGAATTTTTTTTTAAAGAAGCAACATTGATTTTACAACACTTTTCTTTCATCGGATGCTACACACCTTAAACTACTTCTCAACATAGTCGCCACCATTTTTAAGGCACTTGTCATAACTAGGCATCAATTTTTGTATACCTTTGTCATAGAATGACGCCGCCTGGGTTGAAAACCATGTCTGTACTCCTTCTTTGAGTTCATCATCGTCATAAAAAAGTTTACCACCAAGGAACCTCTTCAGATGAAGGAAAAGATGGAAATCACTTGGCACCAAATCAGGACAAAACAGGATCACACTTAGCGGTGAATGTCAGCAGGTTTCATGTTTCGTGCATTCAAGAAACGAATCACGAACCGTATCTCACAGTCGTCGGGCTGATCTATTGTCTTGAACATTTCAACCATTCATTACAAGATGGCCACACTGTGTGAATGTCTCTAACGTTACATGTGGTGAGTCAATAGATGAAGGAAACCATTGCGCATATTCGCAATCACAGCGCTACACCGGGAATATCCGGCAACGGTACTTACTTAAAAAATACGCCTCGTAGTAAAAACATCAATTATGTTCCATTTTCAATTGTATTGTTATGGTGACGGGATCATTCACCAGCTTTAGTGGGTTCCGATCTGATTAACATGTTTCTTCCCTACATTTCTCTTGAAGATGACTGACTGAAGATTATCATTAGGTATATTTACAAGACACAACTTTAGAACTTGGAGATAGTTCTGAACTTAGATTGAACAAAACAAATACACGTATTTGTTCAAATATGTATAAGTATGCGTTGGTTAGTGTGTTCAGTGCTTATTAGAATCAGCGGTATATTGTACTCAATTTTCAATGGATAGAAGCAAATACAAAAAACGCATGTATTTCTCATTATGTTTAGAATCAGGATATTTATAAATACTCATATTTCTTAGTATGTTTTTAGACAACCAGTTCCTGATGTAATTCCATATTGCCAAGTCTTGGATTATACACGTCGTCCACCGCTTTCTTTACAATATCACGTTTAATATTACCCGTGTCTTGGTAAAACACACTTTATTGTTTTATCCGCCACCCTTGGTCACGCTAGTTGTTGCCAGTATTCAATTTTTAAAAAAAAATTAAATTTAAATTTATATATCAGTGTTTAATAACTCAACACGTTATATACATAAATGTGTGCTATTGTAATGATTGGTTTACATGACTAATTAGAAAACATTATAAAAGGTGTTTGATATTATATTTGTTTTAATTTATAAAAATATATTATTTATAATGTAGCTGCTCTTCCCGAAACTAGTTGTGATATTACTCAAAATATTGTGTGCGCGTGTGTTGTACAAAGTGAAAATAAAAATTATATTTAAAAAATATTTTAAATGTTACACTACGAAGTAACTGCCAAATCAATCAATGTTATATTTATGAACATAATAAATTAATAGTTTTCTTAGATATACACGTTAAAAACATTTATATGTACACATTATCTTTGTATAGATTATTGTTTTCACATAATATAATTGCCAGATATTAGAATTAAAATTGCGCAAGACCAATGTGATCACAATAACTGGTGCCTAGTGTATATATAAACAACATCCCTATAAGTATATTCCAAAAGGGGTTGCACTTTAAAAGTATTATTAATAAAGAATGCCTTTAGTGTATATATATATTGAGACCTTAAAACCATTAATATTGACTAAAACAATTTTGTAGGAACACGGTGCAAGCCATAGAAGTCACCACCGAGTCCCAACCGAAGAATATAGTATCAATTACTCTGTAAGTAAATCCATCAACATGTATATACAGCTTTGGATATAACTGGATCATGGGAAAGACAAAGAATGAATTTTTTCCCTGACAATATATATTGCTCTTTTACAAAACTATGAATGAGTATTTGAATTGATTACATACTCAAAAATATTGAGAATCGCAGCATATTGCATATTGTAAATTGCCGTATAAATCTCCCAATAACATCATTATGAAGAATGCATTTTTAATTTTTACCTGCAGACAATGTATGGTACATGTAAGGAGTATGAGATATGGTAAGAATGTATCACTTAAATAGTGAAGAGCTTGAGAAGTCTAAGTGCAACACCTCTCCTCCTATGTGGTTGATTTAGATTTGACTACCAACTTGACAGCACGTGTGCATCAGCAGGATATGAAAGATGCCTTCTAGTCGTATAAAGAAGATTTTTATAAAGCCGGTGTCAAATGCAAGAATGGGCTGCAAATATCCCAGTTTTGACAACACACAGTACAATACTTGGTACAGAGGGAGCTAATGCAATTATTTTGCAATGGCCTTATTCCTTGGACCGGGGAACAAATATTTGAATAGTACTTAAATCACAAGAGTACAAAATTAATATCTCTTTTGAAAAATTTGATGAAACAATAGAATGAATAATTTTATTACAAATCTTCCTAAATTATGTACTTGTTTTGAAGTATCGCAATGAGGTGGAAATAAATAACATTGCACCAATTTGAAGTTGACATTTCTGTCCTGTGGCCTTCACAATATAAAAAAAGCATCGATTAATGTTGTCCTATTTCCATTTACGAGAGGTGATGGAAATGCAGCTTCCTGGTTTATGAGGGCACTTCTTATTTTGATGGCTGTAAAGTCCAACATGGAACCCGATAAGGGACTACAGGACCATTAATGATGATCGAGTTACGAATATATAGGTCTAGCTTAAAGTGTATATAATTTTTCAGTGCAACACACCTAGTGACGGTATGATATGAATATGTGTATGATTTTGCCAGAATTCATCTAATAAATAATTATTTTTAGAATTTTAACAATTTTAGTGTTAGTGTTTTAGTGTTACATTTCATTCTAATCTTGCACTTGAAATTCAAATAATACTATATACACACTCACTGATATCATTACATCTCATTTGTGTGTGGGTTTATTGTTTGTAGGGATGTGCAGTCTCCGTATTTCAAAAAGTAATGTCCAAAACATTCCAAAATCTCAGAATTTCAAAATGATCCATTCAATCCATCTCTTAATGTGCATTTGTATTGGTGATGAAATAAGCTGGCACAATTACAGGAGAACACAGTCACATTTTTTTGAACAATCAGTTCACAGATTTACACATTGCAAGGTTGATAAATTTAATGAATTTATGTAATGGTAACATAAAAACAGTAACAATTTATTGATTTAACTGTTAAGCGGTCTCTAATCAATTTTATCGACAATATTTTTTAATTTCGACTATAATATTAATTGTATTATGTTAAGTATTGACGTTCGCATTCGTGTTGTGTAAAGGCTCCTATTGTAACGGGCTTCGGCCTATGTATGGAAGACACTCGAAAGCTTTTGATTCTCATTTCTTGACAAAATCCAGTACTCCGATGTAATCCAATGTACAAAAAAAATTCAATAATTCAAATTCTTAAATAAATTCAATCACTATATTTATCAAGGCGTTAAATTTTTAAAAAATCTCCCTATCCCTAGAAAAATTACACACTACGTATAAATTTGTATTTGAAGTCAAAAAATATGTACACAGACTAACTGAAACATAAATTATACACTCTCATATATACTCTATACACGAGTCTTACTCTCATAGAGAAGAAATAAATGTTAAAAGAAATGTATATATATCCTACTGATTATTTAAAAAAATGTATTATATCTTCTAATATTAAAATAAAAAAAATGTTTTCTGTACCAATTTTGTATGTTTAGAATACTTTCATTCTTTGTTTGGTGTACACCAGTATATGATAAAATGTGTTGACATGATATGTTGACATATCGATCCCTTTTACATGAAGTATTTTAATTGACAAATGGTCATTCCAGTGCTCGTCATATTTTTGATATACATATTTAAAAAATATAATATTTAAACATATAATTAAAAAAATATTCCGCACAATATGTGGATATAGATTCTGCAATAATGTGTTAACACTCAAAATTGAAAAATTGCGTTACACTCAGATTCTTAAAAGAAAAGTCATACATATTTATTTGCAAAAAATAGTTAAAGCAGTTTAAACACAGTCTACCAAAAATAATGACACGAATTAACGGATTTTACTTGTTTCAATATTTTCATTTTGGTGTCTCGCACGTGATCACTTTGATACCGCTTACGCAATCAAATAGCTCTGCGACTTTTTAAAAATATATTACTGTTGCATAAATGTGTTATAAACTATCAGATTTGTGTTTCCACAAAGAATGTGTGTAGAATTGTCTCTCGTCCCGCAACTAATGTTCCAAATCCCTCTCTTATATGTACACTTTATTTCATGTCTATTAATTTACTAGTCTGTGAGCTTAGACATATTTTAATACCACAATAAGTCAGTCAACAATCATCCAATAGTGTTACGTAATATTAGTTTAAGAAGCTTAAGGTGTTATTACACATTAATGTAAATGTTAATAATAAAAATCTCAGTTGTGTAACACTGTCCAGTGAAGCACAAGCACACACTCATATTTTTATAATGAAGATAACTCAGTTTGAGTTGAGTGTGACTTTTAAAAAAATTACTGCCACTTAAAAATGTATAAAATACATGCAAAACACTGGAACAACTAAGAATAACCTATTTGTTAGTTACGATAATTTACGTAGAAGGGATCAACATCATCAGAAAGAAATCAAAGTTACTGTTATGTCACTTGGTTCTTTACCCTATAAGGTGGTAAATGCAAGTTGATTAGAAGAAAATAAGCAAAATATTTTTAACAACTTACAAGTTCGGTAAAAATAAAGGTAAATACTGTAACGCCGAATGAAGGTAAATACTGTAACCTTTTGCAGCCGGAGCCGACGGCTGTGAACAGACAGCCCCCTCCACCATGCGAGAGCACCACGCTTCTGTCCCCGCCGGCTGATGTCCAGATGAGGGCGGTGGGTTTGTTAGGAGCCTTACGGATACCTGGCGTCATCGAGTTCTCCCTGTCGCTGTTCTTTGCCAAATTAGTCTCGTACACGTTCTTGTACTGGCTACCTCTGTATATCAAGAACTCTAGTGAGTCCTGAATTCTGAATACAAATGTGTCACGGTTCAGTCAATTTTTACTTTCACACAATTCTATCATTAAATGTTTTTTTTACAAATATTTTTATTTGTAATAGTTCTCTACTCTAATATGGTAAAAAATGTACAAATTCTATTTGGACTGCACAATGGATGGATCCAAATAATCATCCCTGGTTCTCCAAAAGGAAAGCCTCCAAAAGAACAATATCAAATATCTCTAGAATAAGAATTGGGCATTGCCAGGTAGCCTCACATTTATTCAGATTGAACTTAATAGATTCCCCAATGTGTGAATGTGATGCTGAGGAGGAAACCCTTGACCATATCTTTTTTGCCTGTTCATTGCGGATCACGGGTTTTTTTTACAGTAATCTCGTCAATGGTAATTTTCAACTCTCAGTTAACTTGTGTCATATTTTTTCCCTTAACTCACCACATTTAATCTATATAATAGTAAGTTTTTTGAACGACAATGGTATTGACTTGTAATATAATATTTCCTATTCTATAATATTATTGTACTTTTTTTCTATAAAATAAAGTTTTAACTTGATTAATGGCACAAATCACTCTTGGAGGGTGGATTGTCTATTTAAAAGAAGAATAAGAAGAAATTATCTACCCCAAAAGTAGACTGATCCATGGACAAAATAATTTATAACAATTGCGGGGAGTTTGTAGTTTGTTAGAAGGGCATTCTGTAGTTTTTAAATTAAATATGATGTAGGTTTTAAAGACAATGTTACACATGTAGATGTTTATAACACTGTTTTAAAGACAGTGTTATAACACATAGTTATGTAAAATAAATAAAAAGTATGAAACGGCAAGGATTGTGCCGACACGAACACAGTTCATTAATATGAAAAAAAGGAGTTGGCGATAAAAACATGTTTGAAATTAACAAAATATTACCTGTAGCGATAAATTACAGTGATGTAACTGTAATTTAATTAATATTGTATTTGTAATTTGGTGAACAATCACCGGTACATTAGAAACTAAACCTCTAATCTTTTAATTTACCAATCAGTTACCAATCAGCAGTCTGTCTCATCAATTCATTATTAGTTGTTGTTAAATCAATTAAATATTTATTCACTAAAATACATATTATATTGAATAAATGTTACAATTGCAGCATTGAAATTGAATATGCGACATTGTTACAGCATCACTGAGTCCGACAACATCAGCAGATCTGTCCACGTGCTTTGATTTTGGCGGAATAGCTGGAGCCATTTTGGCCGGAGTGCTGTGTGACTGGAGCGGCATGTCGGCCACCACCTGCGCCTTCATGCTGCTGCTAGCCGCTCCGATGGTGAGACTTTAGCACCATTAGGTGCATCGCCCAAATATTTTTTAAAATTTAATGATCCTTTTAAATTCCGAGGCAGAGTTTATAAAGGCCGGTGATGTTTAGATTTAACAAATAAATTCTTTAAAAATGTTTGACTGATTTGAGATGAACGATTATAAATTTGAAGAATGCTACGGTTTATACAGTGTGTATAATATATTTGAGGCACTTCAAATTACAAAAAATCAAATTTAATATCTTTTGGATCTGGCACCCCGCGCACTACGCCTTCCGCACCTTTCACGTGCACATACATACATGTATATATTGACAAATCCACGTCTGCTTCTTTGAGAAAACATTTGTTATTGTTGCGTATGGTAAATACTTATATATTGTAATTATTTTATCCACTACATAAATATATTACGGATGAATACCTAAAATGTGAACTCTGTATTTAGTATATTTACAGAGATATTAAAATAATTAGAGGCAATGTCAATTCAGTTTACATCATCGGAAGAGGAAAGGAGTTGCGCGTAACATCAACATTGTTTGGCCTGTATCGCCTAGTGATGTGTGAATTGCTTTTCAGATGATGGTGTACCAGTGGTTTGGCACCATCAACCTGGGGATGAACATATTCCTCCTTATAGTAGTGGGTCTGCTAGTCAACGGGCCGTATGCCCTTATCACCACTGCTGTTAGCGCCGAGCTGGGTAAATATAATATATAAAAAATATTTGAGTATGTCCAAGAACACAATATTGCATTTTCTACTTTTCTCTGTAGTTGTGTTTTAGTATATTATTTAACTGAACTTTTTTCAATCTTTTTATATTGAACATTACAATTCTACATAAGTTCACTTCATATTTGTATGTTATTTACTTATTTATTCTTACTTTATTTACTCTTTTATTTTTGATACATTGAACATTGCATTTACTTTAAGTTTTATGTTATATTTATATTCTCTCTAATTGCATCTTGTTTATCATCATTATTATTATTTTTATTATTGTTTGAATTTTACAGGAACTCACAGTTCTTTAGAAGGCAATTCTAAGGCTTTGGCTACCGTCACAGCTATCATCGATGGCACCGGAAGCATAGGTGAGTCACTTATATGGTGATGCCATCATTTAAAAAAAAAATACCCCATATTGTTTTAAGACACAATAAGATGCTGTTCATGATCGGTAGTTGGAAATTTGCATACAAATTTTAAAATAAAATATTAATCCAAAAGGTGCTGCGATAGGCCCCATGCTGGCCGCCCTAGTCTCATCCCATGGGTGGGCTCAAGTATTCTATATGCTGATCTTCTGCGATGTTCTCGCACTCATCCTGCTACTGAGGTAATACATGTTTCAGTTTTCAGATTTGTTGTTACAGTCTAGTTCACCAGTACCGAGATCAGTAAGAGATTACTGCGAAACGTTTTTTTTCATTAAAATTTTTAATGCGATATATATCGATTTTATTTAACAGATATTTTTATTTTCTTTCCTGGCAACACATTTTATAACCAGAGCTGCCAACTATAGGAGTATAATAGAAGAATGTCTCATTGGGCTCGTTTCTATGACAATTTATTTCCATTTTAATTTATTAAAATATTGTAAATGCCAGATCTTTAAATGAATAATCAAATAATCTCAACTGTCATTATTTTCCAAGCGCACACCGATTGGGAAGAAATGTGCGATGTCACCCAATTGTCGAAAATGAGCTGATTATGCCAACTTGTACTCCAATAATAGAAATACTGTTTTACAAAATCTGGTGCATATAATAACAAGCTGTGTCATTCTGTTATTTAAAAAAATATATGACAGGTTAAATATTTATTTCTGGAAAACTATCTTCGAATAACAATGCATATTTCTTTCTTGTACTTAGTAAAACCTAAATAAAGCAATGAAGTGCAAATCAGGTTGTAAGTAATTCATGTGCAATGATTTTATATAGTTGGAAAAGGTATTCGAACTCTCCAAGCATAATACATACAAGTAGAAATATCTCAATTGTCACTATATAACTGATGTTTCAGAAGAATCTACTCAGTTTTGGATGAGTGAATGTAAAATAAATAAAAGCTTGGATTAAAAAAAATTGGTCACCCACAACAGTCATGAGATAATTGATATATTTTTATTTTGTAGCATAAATAGTACATATGAAAAAAAAGGTAATTACTTTACTAGACGTGGTCTGTTCTAAAGCAATTACCTGTACAGTTTTTAAAAGTTGTAATTGTTATAAAGTAAGTATAATGTAAATTAAGTTATAAAATGTTATTGTAAAAAAATTATAAAAATATTTGTCTGTAATATAGTTGGAGACAAAAATGTGCAGGTAGTTAGGTTAGCACAAATGACAAATTAATTTCATTTTGCTTTCTACCAGCATCAAGCAACCACTTTGTTATTTTTGGTTTAAAATCGTTAATCACTTTAGACCCTTTAAGGTGTAGTGGCAATTTGTTAAATATCCGCAGTGCACAAAACAAGAGAGTTCATTGACCGAATTTGGTATTCATTTTTGGCACTGAAAAGTATCCTTATTTTTTTTTTGAATATTTTAAAATTGATCTAGTAAACAGTTGTCTTATATATTTGTAGTTGTCCAAAACTTGAAAGGATTTAAAGAGTTCTTCAGAGTTATGTCTAAATGGCCTTTTGTTTATTACTCTGATGACCCATTTCTGAGCCTTAATTAGAGAATCCGTTGAAGCTAATTGCGTTTGATTGTAATGATGATTGGTAACTGTGATTTACACCAATCACACAATCCCGATAATCGGCAATCTTTAAGGGAGGTCTATATATCTTAGAGAGACTCGAACTGATGATGAAATGGAAATGACATAAAATTAATTAGTTTTTCTCTTTCCAGGTTGGTGAAACACGAGGTAGCCAGATGCCGCCAGCACAGAAATGGCCCGATAGAATAGTTAATGTAGTATTGCTAGAATTAAAAATAAAATGTATTATAATACCTAAATCTTCCGTCTGACTGGTCGGCAAGTATTTCATACGGTAACATTAATATTTATAATTTTGTAACCATTGTCGTCGCTCTCATAAAAAATAACTAATATTTTTTTTTTAAGATTTGATTTAAAATGTCAAAATGAAATTTTTCTCATAAATCATAGCTGAAGGTGGTCTGCAGGCTGAAATTCTAATCAAGATTAAATTTCTTTGGAGAATTTGAAATTTGAAAATTTTAATATGTAATGCACAGAAAATTTAACAGATTTGTAAGTGAAGCAAGAAATATATACAGTAAAACTCCGTTAATTTGTGTACCTATATTTCGTATTTTCACATAATTTGCACTTTTTTTTAAATTTTATCCCCGAAAATAACATTTCATACTAATTTCCACTGATAAATTGTAAAACCTTATTATTCGTAGTTCTTATGCATTTTATATACCCAAAGTAAATAATTTGTTCATCCCATTCTTCATCCCTTCGTAAACATCTGTAGCTAGCTTCACCCCCTAGCCAACACGACGCTGTTCTTTATCGCAATAGATCAGCGCACTTAGTGCTCGCTTAGACTCGCAAGACCGCGGCCGAACTGAGTGACACCATATGTTGTGTATACCAAATTCTGTAGTACAATAATAATGTACGATAATTGTCGGCGTGTTGCGAATTATATATTTCTACTCACCCTTGTAACCTCTAATGAAAATAATTTGAACAATTTTCATTGAATTTCGTAATTTATAAATGAATTGTGAGCAACAGTTCTATTGATTTTATATCCGGTTTTTTGTTTATGAAATGTTGCGATTTGTTTAATGTAATAAAGAAACTGAAAACTTTTGTATTTAAATACACAACCGATTTTATAATTTTTTTTTTCGTGTTTCGTTTTCTAAAATGGCACGAACATCTCGTAATTCGTGTAAATCCTTGACCATTTGATAATATGGAACTTATTTTAAAAACTGACAAAAATTGATGTCAAAGATAAAATCAGCGGGAAAATTTTAATCCTGAATACCTGAGTTCAAACTTGAAAAATCGCAGGAAAATAATAAGCTTCAACGAAGTATGAAGATTTAAAAGTTTTTCATTATTTTTCATTGGCTTTTTAATACATATTCCAATTTTGATGGAAAAGGCGAGTTTGACCGCTAATCAAATAAAAATGTCCGTAATTTTGTCGCATCAAGCACTAGTGAATCGTTTGAAGAAGCCTGTTTCTAATATTGGACTCGCTACATTGCCACACATCTTCATTATTGAGAAAGCTAAAATAATAGACAGACGCCATGTTTTTCAGTATGAAAATCACAATGTTGACAGCGGCGGCGCGCGCAAAAATGCAGACCCGTAAATTTATTTTTAATGTTGCCTTCAAAAAAATTGTTCTCATTATTTGTAATTTGGATTTTTTTTTTTAAATTTCGGTCCCGTCAGTTACGAATTAACAGAGTTTCACTGTATAAAGAATTTAATTTTTTCACTATACGCATAGTTTAAAGGACTTCATATTGGTGCTACATTTCTCACTAATATATTGAATTGCTGTTTTCAATAATTGTATGACACTATGTAATTTTCTTTCTCATGAATATAGAGTTTATTTTACGCCCCAAGTTTATGCCACGATGCATTGCATCATTAAAATATTTGGCGAGAAAGTAATTTAGTTTTTATACAACGTCTTAGTGGAATTTTTGTTATTTTCAGTTTATCACTCGCCATCTTAGGGAATGCACCAGCAAAATTTGTAAGATTTTTCATAGAGTATTTAACACGCCTTTGTAGAAAGAATATATGAGAAGGCACAAGAGTGCCTTGTTTCTTGCAATTGTTATTGTTTTATTGAGTTTTTATACAAAGAAAAAAATATTTCTTTTCACAGCCAAAAGGTTTCATACCTATGTTGCTTTCATGTTTTGACTTCATTTATATATGTATCAATATATAAAATGAACACTTATGTAAAGTTTAGTTTTATTTTATTATCATATCACGAAATGGAACATTTCTTGGTTCTAATAAATATCATATATGTATATTTTATTAATTTACGAGTCCGGTCACTGATCACTCGATCGAGTCGTGATTTTATAATGAGAAAAATTGAAATTTCATTGTACTGAATATAATGTAATATTATTATCTATAATATTGTACTGAATATAATTACGTGTATATTATAAAGAACCGTGGGCGTGTTGCCCATTTTGATTATGCAGTTACAAAATTATTATAGTTTTATTATAAGGTATAATTTAGGTTCCTTATCGTTCCTCAACTTAAAATTTTTAGCTGCCTCGTGCCTGACACGCGTGGGATTACACCAATAGAATATTTATATTTTAACCAGTAATACGAGTTGTAAAAACAAATATGTGCGTAACAAATTTGTTTTCTTACTCATATATACATACTCGAGTTTATGTCGAGATATTTATTGCTTTTTCAAAAAGATTAACATTGAATTATAATAAAGTCGCCAAATCTGCCATGTGTCATGCTTTACCATATTTAAAAAATACATATTTTAATACCACAGTGAATGAAGTAATAATTAAACAAATTTTGTATGATGGTAGTGGAATATGCAGATGTTCGTGGAAATTCAAATGTGTTTAATGTATAATGTACAATGTCAGTGAAAAACTTGTTCAAGAACAAGATCACCGATGAAAGATAAAGCTGTCAACTCATCGTGGAATAGTATCGTGTTTTAAATTTGTATATCTAATATAAGATAATCATAAAAAATGTTTTTACGTGTCTGGTGTTCATTATATCTAACATAAATTTATATTCGTGCCGTCGATTTCTGACACTTTGAAGTCCTAAAAACACCTTCAACTTATACTCGATCGCCTTACATTCAAATATACAGGATGGCCCAAAAAAAGAGTGAACATTTCGTAAAATGTGATATAATTACATAAAAATTAGTTCAACTATATCAACAATGGCTTAAATAGTTTGCTAATTTACTTAAATACCTATATTACGTTTTATTTCGACAATTTCTGGTCGTCATCTTTGATTATTCATTTTCCCATTGTTTATATTGGGTTTTTTCAAATTGTTGCCTAGAATGACAAAAATCACTGCAGAAGACCGTAATTCTGATCAAAAATTTGCAGATTGAAAAATATTGGGGTGCTAGGAAAATGATCAAAGAGTTTTAAAACAATGCCTGGAGTATAGCTAGACATTGCAGCAGGACAGAGCTCCATCTCACATAGTCAGAAATACAATCAACTTTCTTCATCGTGAGAATGTTAATTTCATCGAGCCAGGCATGTGGCCCAGATTTAAACCCAGTAAATTATGCAATATTGGGTGTTTTAATGATTTCTGATTAGCTAAGTATTGTGCAAAAAAAAATTACATTAAGAATTATATTATGTTTTGAAATAACTCATGTGTTACAAGATGTTCTCACTTTTTTTGGGCCATCCTGTATATTGTAATTTGTAACATTTTGATAAAACAACAAATAAGAATCTTGTAATTCGGTTAGTAGTTATACATCATCTCAAGGTTTAGAATAATTTTTTTTATTATTATTAAGCATATTTGTCCGTAATTAATGATATTTATTATCTATATTGTACACATGGACACACGCACCCGCAATGAAATCTAAAACATTAGATATAATCAAATGCCTGAGAGCCATGTTGCGAGATACTGGCAAGTGCAGCCGCACCTAACCTCGTAACAGATAATAAAGAAAAAATATACCGTTTTACTAATTTTTTCAATCTCAGCCTTATTCAAATAGACGGCGTCTACATTTTAAGTTTTATTAATTTGTGGTAGTGGGCCGATGTGATTTCTGATACACTCGTTCATTAATACATGGCATAGATCATGTCATAAAATATTAATTCATCGCAATATTTTTGTGAAACAAATGGGTCTTTTATGATTGAAAATGGTCTATTTTTGACCGTCACGTGTAGGTTGCACCCAGTCAGGCAATTTTATTGGTACCCTGGTGATATGAACCATCGTCAAGAAGATTGTTTGTATAATCAAAGTGAAAAACAACCTTAAATAATATATTTTAAATAAATCAGTATTTTTAGAGAAATGCTTAATAAATATCATTGGTAACGGGC
This sequence comes from Eubasilissa splendida, assembly GCA_031772225.1. Lineage (NCBI taxonomy): Eukaryota > Metazoa > Arthropoda > Insecta > Trichoptera > Phryganeidae > Eubasilissa > Eubasilissa splendida. The sequence goes on along the minus strand of CM062863.1, from coordinate 7,785,427 downwards.
AAATAAATTTTTAATGCATTATAAATTTATTTATTTATTTGAAATGGTTTCATGTTTACGGAGAGACCCAGATCTGAAAGTCTCTGAAATCAGAAAAAGTATCAGACATTTCATCAATCATTATGAAGATTTGTTTGTTCTGAATTTATTCTGAAAAATAGCAACGTCATTCGTGAATTGAATTTAATATCATTAATTATTTTTGTACTGAATAATTTGTTCTGAAAAATAGCAACGTCATTCGTGAATTGAATTTAATATCATTAATTATTTTTGTACTGAATGATTTGTTCTGAAAAATAGCAACGTCATTCGTGAATTGAATTTAATATCATTAATTATTTTTGTACTGAATAACTTCACCACCATAAATGGTGACAGTAAACGCACGTACGAGCCAGTCAGATATATTATTAAGAAGTATTTATACCAAATACGTATTCTGGAAGATATGTTTTCCATCCATTTTTCCTAAGATTGTTTTAAATCTAAGTATTTTTAAATGGAAATGAAACAGCTGTTTTAATTTTTTTAAATAAACCAATCTTTGTACTATGCACAAGTGAGTTTTATTGTTATCACAACTATAATTTAGATTGCTACAACAACAACAACTCTTTAATGTTGTATGCATAGTACAAAGTACGGTTTATTAAAGAAAATTAAATAATCATGTTGCACCGCAAAGTCACTGCCATGTCAATTAATGATATATTATTTTGAACTTCAAAGGGTCGTACTACATAATGTTCTTATTATAAAATTTTACATATTAATAAATACAATTAAAAAAAAAAACACTCGAGTTTCTAGTTCTGCCAAATCAAAATATCAGTCTACTAATGGAGTTGTCATTATTACTATTTTGTGATGTGATCAATCAGATGCAACATATTCTTGCATTGGTCCTAATATGTTCAAAAAAAAGAAATTATGGAGTCAAATAACACAATAACTACTGCTTGGGAGAATATTTCCTTTCGACGGTTTTGTCTCATTCAAAGGAATTGTTATCCATAGATCATTTTACTAATAAAATATTTGCTTTTAATTTGAGCAAAGAACCCCAATCAATCTCTATTAACCCGCCATCGGTCATGTGGCGACGTAGCGCTCACCCAGACAGTTTTTTTATTGCCATTTTTTTTTATGTGAAACATTAACTTGAGGGTCCGTCACCTTTCCAAAAATTATGTTTTTTTTCAATATTACAAGCTCAAATACGTGTTTGCTATTTTTATATATACATATTTAATTTTACATATTAGTTGTGTTGTATCAAGGATCGAGAGAGGATGTCTTTTACACGAGCTTGAACTTAGCTATAATTTTTTCTTCTTATTATTTTTAAATTTTTTGATGTATAATATAAAAATCACTATTGAATATATTTTTTTAATACCTTAGATAAAAATGGCAAACCGTGATTTACAATTACAAGTACACCAGAGGTAAAAAAAACATATAGCTTGTTGGTTAGGGCGTTGGTCTAGTGATCTAGTAGTCGGGGATTCGCGCCTCGTTCCAGGAGACCAGCAAATTAGTCCTATTTTCATAGTACATGCGTTTAGCTTAGTTTGAAAATAGTAAAACTATTGATGTTACATGTATTCCGTGTACGCATCTCTTTTTATAAAAAAAATATTTCATATTCTGGCTTAAAAACGTTAAGAACTGAGATGCGGCTATTTGTTCAGGCGCGACTAACGACGTAAGCAAAAACGAGGGACCAACTTCGGGTTAATCGACAATTTCCCAATATGCCATCCGTGTTTTATGAATTCTATCATGTCTCAACAAATCATCTTAAATTTAATTTTAAAAAGTAGCCGACTGCATTCTTTTTCACACAGCTTACATTTGCGTGAGGGTAAAAATTGCTAGCTTTCTAGCTGCCTAACTGAATTATTTCAGTTATCAGTTTCATTATTTTGTTTTGTTGGTTAAATCAAAAGCAATACTTCTAGGTTTCATTGTTTCATCTATTTTGTATATGTACAATTTTTTTTCAGTACAGGTAATCAAAATCATTCCAGGTGTCATTTTATTCTTTACGTCTTTTGAGATTGATGATTGAAGAGATGTTCTTCATAATTAATCACAATTAACTCAATTCTGCATTATTTAAAATTGTCATTTTTCTATCAACAGAGTGGTGTACCTTGTGTAGATACATAACATTTTTTTATTTTAGTTTAATCAGTCACAAGATTATTTTTAATTGGAAGGACAGTGATGAATTATGTCATAATTACACAATGTTATCTTTATAGCCAAGTTAATGTACATTAATTTATTGAATATCAACCAACCCATCATATTTTTAAAAGCACAATTCTTATCAAAGACTTTAGGATTAAAGGTATTATTTGAAACAAATGCACATTTGAGAAAATGTTGAATAAAAACTACTTTTATAAACATTTTTGATTATTTTTAACTACACTTGTGTACTGTGGATTTGTGACAGCAATGGCATATACAGGGTGGTCCAAAAAAAGTGAGAACATTTCGTAAAAAGTGATATAATTAAATCAATAGCTGAAATAGTTTACTAATTTACTTTCTTACCTATTTACCTATATTACGTTTTATTTCGACAATTTCCGGTCGCCATCCGGTTTTTTCAAATTGTTGCCTAGAATGACAAAAATCACCGCAGAAGACTGTATTCTGATCAAAAATTTGCAAATTGAAAAACGTCGGGGTGCTAGGAAAATGATCAAAGAGTTTCAAAACAATGCCTGGAGTATAGCTAGACATTACAGCATAACTGGACATTACAGCAGGACGGAGCTCCATCTCATACAGCCAGAAATACAATCAACTTTTTTCATCGTAAGAATGTTAATTTCATCGAGCCAGGTATGTGGTCACGGAACAGCTCAGATTTAAATCCAGTAGATGATGCAGTATGGGGTGTTTTGATGATTTCTCATTAGCTAAATATAAACAGAAAATGGTAGGAATTTTATCTGAAAAATACACTTTAATTTTATAAAACTATTTCATTTTCTTAATGATGATATTTAAATTAGATTTTTATTTATTAATTATGTTAAAATATGTTTTTAACGCAATTGAAGTTTTAATATTACGCTCGGGTCATTTTTTTTGTTTCTTTATTTATTTAGTAATGAAATAGTAATCACAGTCACAGTTTTCAATCACTGATATTATCGAATACCAAACACAATCGCACCTGTGAGTCAAGAGTAGCATTTTTTCTCATCACTACTATTTAACTATATATGGTACATATGTATATAAAACAAATATCCATCTCATAACTGAACGGTTGATAAAATGTGTGTTATATTTAAAAAATGTTGACATGATCAGAAGTGAAGAAACATTGCTGTTCGCATTGAAAAAATTGAGACTCGAACCCTTAATCACTAGGCGAGTGTCTTACCTTTAAACCAAACAAGTACAACATGTAACATTGTCAATCCACTGCCGGATGAAGACCTTCCCATGATTCTGCCACTCTTTTCGTTCCTCTATTCTCTACTCTATTATGTCTCTGATAATTTTGTCTATTCATCGAGACTTGGGGTGACTTTAGACTTTGTCTGCAAGTTCATAAATGCACACATGCATTTTTATTTTAATAATCAATTAGACAATTTACTTTACTTTAAACATACTTATTTATCATCACAGCTTACTTCTAAGGGTAGGCAGATGGGATAAAATTCCACACCTTTATATCCTGATAAGACGCAAGAGTGGTGTTTTGCATCATCTAATTTTATAACTTGTTAAACACTCGGCAATTGTTAAAGCCGTATAGAGGTATATATACCTCAGGTAGAGTATAATTCAGTTATATGGTCTCCACACTTCATTGTACACTCGACGGCGATTGAAAGAATCCAGAGAAAGTTTCTAAGATTTACTAATTTTAAATTAAAGTTTATTAAATTAGTCGTCCGAAATTGTTTAAATTTTCAGTGAGACGTACGAAGAGCGACCTTATATTTCTATACAGGATCATCAACGGTATGATAGACTGCCCCCAGATTGTTGGTCTGCTTGACTTTCACGCGCCATTGAGGTCACCGAGACACAGTTCATTCTTATATTACAGTGGTGATGGTCAGAACTCATGCACTAGCTAACTCCGCAGTTCCCAGAATGCATTATTTTGGTAATGAATGTGCAGAGGTGTCAACATTTTTGCTGTTAATATAATTCTTTATAGGACTACACTATTACAATTTTTTGTATCTCAACTCAATTGTGATGGATTAATTGCTACTTCACATTTTATATTTATTATTTATTTTTAATTATGTAATAACATGATGACACTATGTAATTTTTTTCTTTGTGTTTTGCACTTTTGTTGTAATTTTCTCTTCTTTTACAAATTATGTTAATGCCTGCATAGGGCGTGTATAATAATAAATTAATAAATATATGTGCTTTGTTCTTCTGTTCTTAGATAACAGTGAATAATTGAATACATTATATTTACTATACATACCTTGAACAACACCATATTGGAGCCATTGATTGTTTGTAGGTTTTTTAAATAATGATTCATTTAATTTTATTATGGACAATAATAACAGATATATGTAATAAAAGTAATACAAGATGTGAGTAAAAAGTATTCAATAACTTTATCTACAACTTTTAATATTCACGCAAAATAAATTAATTTTAATCCACCATTTAAATACAATTTGTAGATTATAATAGACATACACACTATACGATAGAATATACATTTGTTATTTCTTTCTATATTTTAAGAACATCTGTATGTCCAACAGTGACATCTAAGTAGAACACATATAGTTTAAAGTCACAAGGTTAATTTATTAACTCGTATACAAATACGTATTACAAATTGTAAGTTTTATGGTATGCCTCGTTGATGGCACAGAAAGCCAAACAGGAAGGGAAAGATAGTGATCGAGAAGGTTAGCAATAATATATGTTCTGAATACCAGAAGAAAAAGGCCCGCCATTGAAGTATTTTCTCAATCAGGAAACGCTTACTTTATTCCAACATAATAGGAGATTTTGTTAATAATTTTTTATGCGGTTCACAGGCCGTAACCTTGCTCTGAAATGAAAGATGATCTCTTGGCCTCTTTATTTGATAAGTATTTTTTTATTATTCCTGGAATAATAGTACGTTGAAGAATTGTAGAAATACTTTATGTATTTTTATAATTTTTTCTAGTAATGTTGTTTAATTACAGGCTCAGACGTTGAAGAGTATACATGCCAGAGCCATGTTTTAATTTGTTTTAAATATAGAACAGTACTATATTTTGTATTAAAAAATGGATCAGGTATGTTGGACAAATACCTGGATTTTATTTTACATCATAAATTAAGTAAATAATCATAATTATATTTTTAAAAATGGCCAGCACACACTTGCATGTATATTATTGATGGTAAACCGTTATGGGACTGTGATTTTGATTATGATTGGTATCCGAGATTTAACAATGTGTTGGAGGAGGTGGAGGCGAGGATCACGCAGTGCTATAACGATTATTGTTGGTCACCCTAACATTACACTTAATATTGCTAGCTAAAAAAGTGTATTTTGAAAAGGAAACATGCTTTTGTAAAAAAAATTCATTCCGAATCCAATGATATATAATATAACTCTAATTTGTCAAACAAGTATTGTAGCGGATTTTGAAATTCAGTGACACATAATCTGTGCACGTCAAGTGGTAGAGAGTTATGATAAAATCTTGATTAATATTGTGTCGTATACTTGACTCGTTTTGATCAAAACTATAAGAAGTTTTGAGGCAATTTGCAAACTTGTTATGTTAATATAATTAAATAATTTTTTTCAGGCAAATGCATTGGTGTTATGTATTCTTGTGGTCTACAGCTCATCATTCACAGGAGCGCAGTCTTGCGGAGGTGCAACAGATTTCCAGTCCTATAGTCAGTGCTTGGGTAAACAATCAGTACAATGCACTTCTTCCCAGTGTTCGGGCGTACAACCAGCACAATGCGCTTCCTCCCAGTGTTCGGGCGTACAACTAGTACAGTGCACTTCCTTCCAGTGTTTGCAACAGGCACCTGGGTGCGGAGAATCCTGTCAGACCAATACCATTCAATGTCCACCAACCATGATTTATAGCGGAGAACGTTGTCATTGTGCTGCAGGAACAATTTTAATGAACAATGTATGCCAGCAAGTACAACCGCCTATAGTACAGCCTGAAATTGCAAAGCAACCAATACCTTTAATGATTCCTCCAAGAATTATAACGACTGAAAAAATTATTAAACATAATAATTTTCCATCACCTGCAGTGATGCCGAATATCACAAATATTGTTAACATTACAAATATTGTTAACAACACGAATCACGAAAATGTTGTGACAAATATCAATAATACAAACATCAACAATATCAAAATTTCATCTACTTCTGGAAGTATACAAACATACAGTTATTCAGAAAACCGTACCATTGAAAATAAAAAAGAAAAAGAAGACAAGATTTGCTGTTTGATAATAGATCCTGTAAAATGCGAAAAGATTGACAGCAAATATAAATGTTATAAACGGAGACATCACGTTTGTGGAATTGAGTGCACGCAAAGAGTACAATCCAGTGAAATTGTGGAAACAAAGAGTGAAGATGAAGAGTACTTAGAGCAACCAGAACCTATTCAACATAGACCTGTAAATGTACAAATTCATCCAGTATACGTTCATCAACCAATTATGTATCAAAGATCACAACCCATAGCATATCAACAACCGCCTCCTGTTGTTCAACGACCGCAACCTGTAATATACCACCAACAACCTGTTGCTATTCAACAACCGCGACCCGTTGTTGTTCAACAACCACAACCTGTTGTTGTTCAACGACCGCAACCTGTAATATATCAACAACCACGACCTGTTATTGTTCAACAACCACAACCCGTCATGGTTCAACAACCGCAACCTGTGGTGTACCAACAACCGCAACCTATGATGTACCAACAACCACAACCTGTGATGTATCAACAACCGCAATCTGTGGAGTATCAACAACCTCCGGTCGTTGTTCAGCAGCAGAAACCTGTTCTATATGAACAACCCGTATATCAACAACCGGAAGTTGTTATGCAACAACAGAATCCAATTGTACAACAACAATCTATGGTTTATCAACAACAACAACCTGTTGTATATCAACAACCTGCTGTATATCAACAACCTGCTGTATATCAACAACCTGCTGTATATCAACAACCTGCACAACAAGTAATATATCAGCAACAACCTGGAGGCTGCTCAAGTGGTTTGTGTGCCCAACCTCCTCCAAACAAATGTTCTCAGCTGTCAAGTTGGCCTTATCTAGATTGCCAGAATGTGTAATGAAATTATCTTCAATGTAGAAGAATAATAAAAGAAGATGTATGAGTACATATACATATGTATACTCAGAAATGACATGTATATGTTATATTGTTTTTTTTTTATTTATACAGTAAAACTCCGTTAATTCGTAACTCACGGGACCGAAATTTAAAAAAAAATCCAAATTACGAATAATGAGAACAAAGTTTTTTAAAGGCAACATTAGAAAGAAATTTAAAAAAACGCATTGTCAATTTACGCGTTTGCATTTTTGCGCGTGCCGCCACTGTCAACATCGTGATTTTCATACTGAAATGAACTCATCAAGAAATCTAGTTAAAAATTGTGTGTGCGCTATACATTTTTGTGTGCGTTATGACGCCTAATCTGCAAATTCACACCCGCACATCTAAGAGGGAATATTGCTCGACAGTTATCATGTAAACAGTATGGCATTAGAAAATGAATTAACGGTTAATTATTGTGAAAGAATATTATGTAAGAAGACTGTACAACTTTCGGTCACCTTTTCGACCCTTAGAATAACAAGGTACCAATTAACATTTGTGGCTAAGTTCCAAATACATTGTTCTTTATTTCTTCCATACATACCAACTCTATTTAACAGATATTAAAGGAAATATCAAGAGCTGAAAGCTCCAACTGCATCAGTTATTTATTTCAACTGATGGATCATTATTGTTAATTTACAATGTTTTATTTTTATTTTTAATTTCCCTCATCTCACAGTGGTCATTGATAATACTGAAAATATGTTAATACCTTAAAACTGATCATATTTGCATACTCAAAACATGCAATACGTGAATACATGTTGAAATTCAATCAACACTTTTGAGTTCATTATCTCAAAACAGTGTCGGTGTCAGATGGAACCTTGTTATTCTGAGGGATCAAATCCAGCATTTAATGGCTAAATTGGAAAAAATTGACTCAGATGATAACATTGAAGCTGTGCCTGAAAATTTGGCTGTAGGCAACACTATCTCCATCAGACATGTGTGCCTCTCGAAACCTCTCAAACATCACATTACGTTGAATTTGTTGAAAAAAATCTTCATTTTCATGCATATAAAATTCAATTGATGCAAAAAAACAAATCGCCTCTTGTTTGAATACTTTTTATAACATTATCTTAGAAGCAATATTAAACATAAGATATATGCGCTTCATGCGATTTTTAAAATACTTAAAATAACCATTTAAATTTGACTTAACTAAATCTAAGAGTATTAGTGAACACACAAGTCATTTTTAAAGCACTCATTATATTTTCACGTCACCCAACTGGATCACTATCACATTGTTCGTAATAACATTTTTATTTTACACCTCTAGGCTCCACTCCAATCCAGAAGCCATTTTGTGCCGTGAAATTAAAAGCTGCTGTCTTTATTTTGATCGGATTAGATGTCTTCGAGGTGATAACTAGATTAAACTTCCGCAAAAGTTGGAATATTATAGATTTGGCTTCCATCAGGGCGAATCGAGAACCTGTGCAAAGAAATATATGACATTAGTAATGAGCTACCCTGTTATCATGACTAATTATGTGATTTGTATTCAATTGCAACTGATGAAAGGTCGGTAACTGAGATTAAACCTTTTAGTTTCTAGTGTACCAGCGCCTGTTCACCAAATAATGAATAATCAGTTATAATTTAATATAAATCTTATAATTACAGTCACAATCGTGGATAAAGTAACATCACTAGTTGACATCTTTAATAAAAATGATCTATTATAGATTTAGGCTGCTTGGCCTTGGTTATTTAAAGTATAAAAATAATCTAATTGAAATGTTATACAATAAATATTCAGTACATACATAATAACTTGTGAGTTCTCAATTTACTATTTTTCCTGCTTAATAAATGATGCCATCAAGCAGTATTAATTTTATAACAATAAACTTCTGTAAAATTGTGAACAGGCTATACAGACCGAACAGATATTTGAAGTCATTGGTGAAATTATTAAAAGCAATCCCATTTGGACATTTAAATAAATTTTGTATCGAGTTATAAAAATCAAGAATTAGCAAGCTGTGAAAATAAAACAAAAATATTTACCAATACAATTTCTCGGACCGATTCCAAAGGGTAAATAAGCTAGAGGGTTGATGAATCCTTTATTTTCTTCAGAAAATCTCTCTGGATCAAATTTCTCTGGATTTTCATAATATTTTGGATCGTGATGGATGTCGTACAGGGGGATAAAAATTCCATCCCCGTAATTCAGCTGAAATAAAAAAATGTTCATGAACATGTACAAATTAATAATGTGTAATTGTTGATTGATTGTAACAATGATTTTACAATTAAATTAACTTTTAAAAAACTTTTAATAAAATTTTCAACTTTTAGAAAAAATTAATTAATTATTATAATAAAACGTTTTAAATTATTTACTTCATACTATACTATACATTAATTCAACATTAAAACGTTTTCGACACTTAATGCGTCATCTTCAGTAAATCTAAATCTTCAGTAAATAACTAAATCTTAAAACAAGAAGATAGACTATTGATAGAGAATAGTCAAACGTAAAACGTTAGAACACGTTAGTTACGCTCTATTTCCTAAGAAAGGCACAGCAGTAAAGAAAATAGTTTTTACAGAAAACATAATAGCTTACGGTCAATCCCACTGTGCTGGATTCATTTGGGGGGGGCAGGGTGTATGTCTTGACGCACTTTCTTTCGAGTGCCACTCCCGGCGGCCAAAACCTTAAGGTTTCTGAAATTTTATATGTTAAAGACTTGTCCTTTTTTCACAGAGCTTTTGTGAAAATACTTACTAATTTTCATAACAAAAAATGTACCTTCAAATTTAACATTACTATGGTAATTAAAATGAATTATTTGAAAAAATGGTATCATAGTTGATAGCTATTTATTTTGTGTAGTTACTAATGTGTTGACAGTTGTACAAAAATGGATGTGATTTAAAAAAATACATATTTTAGAAATTTAAAAATAATATTGTAAAGTTTAAATATAGATTAAAATCGTATCTCAAACTAAATCAAAGCTTTGTTTATCATTCTTATTGAAAATATCCTTCGTCCTCTGACATTGAGGAGACAATCTTTAAAGAAGGACAGCCATTTTCATTTTCCATCCCTCGGCATCTGAGATTTCACTCAGTAAGATTACTGGACTACCCAGTTCATTTCTGGTCACTGCTAAGAAGACTTAAGTCAAATGAAGTTTGGGGTTTGTGATGGGTGAAGATGTCACCTTTTAGTCATTCTGTCATTCGTGTGTGAGATTTTATCAGCAACAGTTATATAAGCATATATATAGGTACAGAAACATTAATTATGGCTGAGAAAAGATGCCTAACAACCGGCTAGGCTGATTGCTTTCTGCTAGTGTATTTCTATGATTACATATGAACTAGGACTAACCCGAGATTAACATGTCCATATACTTCATGCTGTGCAGGTCAGTATAGGTAAGTTTTCCATTACTTTTTGTTACCACTTCATCAACTTCATCCTGCAGTTTCTTTTGTACATCCGGATTGATGGCCAGTTCATGTGCCACGAAACATAACAGATTTGATGATGTGTCAAATCCACCAAAAAAGAAAATAACAGCTTGTGCTATTAGTTCATCGTCAGTCCATTCTGTAAAACAGATTGATTGAATAGTAGTGTTGCAGAAATATGAAACAAGCACTAGTTTTTCAGATTTGTATAAAGTATAGTCTGACGTACCTATCTTTATAAATGTTATCAAAATATTTTTTGTTGCTTTCTATTATTTTATTTATTTATTATGTTTGTTATTATGTACTGTGTATTTATAATGCAACATAAAGAATTTATATTTTTATTTGTTTTATGGCAAAATGCAAAATACTTCTAATACAATATTTATTTGTATATATATATATATAACATTGTTTTCTTTGTAAATAAGTAAATGCGAGCGCATACTGTGAGCGAGACTTTCGTCGTGATGGCGAGGGCTAAATTTTCAAATGATAGAACAGTTGGTGGTGAACTGTCATACAATTGTTTTGTCCTCAATGTTCGCTCGTTCTAAGATATTTATGTTTAATATTTAAATCAAGCCGATTTTGAAAGTAACAGGTGGCATAAGCCATGTTTGTAATAACCTCGTAGGATCAATCCATTTTTGCAATTAACTCTTGGACAAAATGTAGCTGAGATCATTACACATGTGACTAAACAGGTCAGTTCCTATTGGTTAAAATGGAATGATCCGCCTTTGAAACATTAATAAAATTGGAATGAGCCAAATAACATCATACTTGAATGCAACATTAGTATACTTAGTATCAATTCGGATTTGAAACTGAGTTCTCACATGCACTTTTGTAATATTTTCTTCTTCTTTACAAGATTATATTAAAATTTTCTTTTTCAAGTATATTGGAACAAGCTGTGTTTGTAAATAGTAGCCTCATATATCTATACCTTAAATGGTGTTGAAATTGTATAGTTCCATGAAGGCTAAATTGAACCCTTCTACTTCCAGATAATATACTTCATGCAGTACAATAATACAGTACCTAAAAATGTAACTTAACCTTACTCCGATTAATTGTCTGCTTGCCAATCGAAGATTCTTCAACAGTAGCAAACCCTGTATCTTTGTTCTCATCCTTCTCCTCACACTCTATGGTACCCTTCTTGGCCTGCATCAGCAGCTGGATCATGTCTGGCCTCACAATGTGCTGCTCTTCTCTAATCTTCATAGTATCTGATACCAGGTTCCTGAAGAAAGTACTTACACTTGGCGAGAGAACCGTGATATTAAGTGCCTGTAAATATTAAGTAAATATATGTAATGTACTTCAGCTGGCGGTAGGAATTACCGGCTGAAGAGAGGTTGCCAAGTTCACGATCGCAGAAGTAGGTTGTCAATCAGACACTTTGTCAGGTGACAATTTATTAATTCATAATAGTTCAGAAGCCCCGCTTTGACGGCGCGCTTGCTTATAATTTCCATTCGCACACACACATACTTCTCACTTCCATGCCGCGGCTACCGTGGACAGCCACACACATACACATGCCAACACTCGGATATTACAGTATGTATTTAGATAAACACAGGACAAAGGTTTTCCAATTGGAATTTTAGAGTTAATTTTAACACATTCACCCTGAAAAATTCATGTGACAAACAATCCAAACAATGTATTGATTCATATTGACCGATATTTATATGCTGAGTTTTAAAAAGACCCGCTAACAAAGCGTCCCTCTGCATCAATTGGGCCATTTTTTATAGAATGTTAAGGAGTATGGTGTGGCACTATAGAATCTCAAATTTTTTATTGCTATTATTATAAAACTTTCAAATAAAACATTAAATTTTACACCAAAAGTTATTATTTCATAATATAATGGTTTATATAATCTATAATATTTTAAACCCTCATTCACGTAATCATTTTAGATATCAGTTTGGTGGATGGATTCTATAATAACCAAATAAACTTTTCATATTCATCCTTTGTCATCATAATTAACATTTTGAAACAAAGAGGACAGTTTCAAATATTTTATGTCGTTTCAATTGTCATGATTTATTCCACAAATTTTGACCGAAATTGCTCCTAGCACCGCTTGCTACATTGGTCTACGTTTGGTCACCGAGTTACTTAATTGTTTAATAACTTCCTCTCACAATCTCACTTTACCTTTTCAATATTCAATAACACGTACATATTAATTACCTTCATGATTCTAGGGATCAACATCATAAAGAACATCTTGATAAGCGCGAATCCGGTGAAATTAGAGGCTCGTTTTCCCATTGTATAGAACTCATTGTCCCTGTTTTTCAAAGAATTGACTTTGATCCCAAAAGCCGTGGAAGCGATCACATCATTTGCATACCTCGTGAAAAGGTCTTTCATTTCAATTTCAAAATAACCCCTACCTAAAATATTAAATTTAAGTATTTAAGCCCTATTATTAACATATCCATATAAGTAATTGATGAGTATTATTATAAAAAATATATATACATGCATACTTTTCGGAATACATTATTTTAATTCTACAATACAATTGATTTTTTTGCAGTGCCAAAGAGTCGAGGATTTATGGATTTGATAGTAATTTAAACCATTATTTTAACCATGATCGTGATGGTGATTGTAAGATTTGTGTTTCATTATAATAATTCAGCGAGCCATCTCACTAGAAATTAAACCTCCTGCAGCTAAATCCCAGTTGCTAATCATCAATACAATCGAAAACCAATCACAACCACGACATCAGGTGATCGTATTATGACAATTTATACTAACTCTCGTTTTCTGGTTTCTGTAATTCCTTCTCCAAGTAGTTGGTTACCTCTTCTCCACAATCCACAACAAACTCAAACATTCCCTTCATCTTGGAGCTGGTGAAAGCGGGACTCAAAGTTGCTCTCATATCGCGCCATTTTTGACCTGAACATTACCGACATAAATAACATGTGATGAAAACTGAAATATTCTTCAAATATTAAAAGAAATAGAAAAATATCATTTTATTACTGAAAATCGTACTAGGTTTAAATTTGTATTTTCATGCTCAAAAATTAACATATCATTTGCTCAACACCACTATACGCACATAGGAAAAAAAAAAAACAACTTATCCGAAAACATCAGGAATATTAATGATAATAAAGAACTAATAAATGCTATTAAAAAACACTATAAAGAATTTTATTGGAGTTACTGTAAACAATAATTTGTATTACAGTAAAACCTCGTTATTGCGAAATCCAAGGGACCAAAAAATAAAATTTTGTAATAATGAATTCTCACATTTAGTGAAAAAAAAAATTTCCTCCTAATATATGAATATTCCACGCGCGCTGTAGAAATAAATGTAAAGTCATAAACAGTCAATGTTGTCAACGTGACGGAAATAAGTACAGCAATGTAAGTACATGGAGTTATGTGGTTCTTGATTTTCCTCTCCTGCTTCGTTCCTCACCGCACACGTGAATCGTTCTACCGTGTGATCAGGTAAACGAAAATAATACCGCTCCTCCCTGGTGGAACGATTCACATGCGGTTGTCAATCTTGTCAGTCAATTAAATTTGGAAGTCAACGAGCTGTTGGAATCATATAGTCAAGAATTGATATATATATATACTCATAGATATGTGAGAGCAAAATGTTACTGAAGAATTCGACACTTCAAAGCCAGTTCCATTAGAAAAGCATATAGTAATTGCAAGCTTGACAGAAGATCTCAGCTAAATTGAAAAAGGCTTACAAATTTTAGAAAACAATTGACTATTAAGCAAGAAATAAAAAAAATATTAGCTTGCTACGAAGAAATTGTGCGTGAAAAAAATAACATTGTGTCCTCAGACGGATTTGTTAGATTTTATGAAGCCATTGACGTTGAAATAACTTACTTTTACATCTCATTTATTTTTTAATATGTATGTAAATAATTTTTTTTTTTGAAACTAATGTTTTTGTTAATCCTTGGTCCCAATTAAACAAAATTTATATGCAAAGTTGTACCCCGACTTATGCGAATTAGAGATACGCAATTTTCTTCAGTCCCACTTACTTCGGGGTATTACTGTGTATGTATAACATAGTGGTAATTTTGTCGAGACCAAAAATTTTTCTTATGTTCACTGATGTAACATGTTACAAGTTTTCCATTTTAAACATATTACATAATTCATTTATTCATAAATGAGAAAAATCTCATTCACAACTTTATTATGTATTTGAAGTTTTAATGTTACAAATAATAACAAATGGAATGTTACTCAACCTACCTTTGAGAGCCAATAGGTTGTTACCGAACAGTGGATCTACTTTTTCATCAACGACTCCAAGATGATCTTGGAAGCTGTCAAAATCTTTTATAGTGATCTGTTTGATGAGTTCCAAGTCAGTGATCATTACTGTAGGTTGTGTGAACTGCCTAAACCCAACATACCTATAAATAATTTAGAACATATCATTAATTAACATGGCAATTACTCTGTGGTGCAATATAATTATTTAAAAATAAACATAATTTTGTACTATAGCCGTGATGGACTCAGTAATACAAAGTTTAGTTTATCAAAGAAAAAACATATTTATTAGAATTATAATTTTTACAAGAAAAAATTTACATTTTGAGTAATAAATCTTATAATTTGTATGATAATTAGATTTTTTTTCTACAAACTAGATTTAATTTATTAAAATCATTAATTTAGTACAAAAATCTTGTCTACAATTAGTTTTAATATCATTATACATATAAGATATATCAATCTATAATCATATAAAACATGTAAAATATTGTTGATACAACAATACTTTGAAAACAAAACAAACAAGTGGACTAGGAAATATTTAATAATGTGTAATGATGTCATTGGGCAAGTCCGTTAAAGCATAATATTTTTAATACAAATTAAATAAATCGCCTAGAAAGGTATACCTACAGAAAAATCTTTAGTTGCTATCAGAATTCGAACCTGGACCTCTATAGTTTTTTTCTGTATATTTTCCTAGTTGATTAATTTAATTTGTATTAAAAATATCACAGAACTATGTTCTGAAAATGCAACTTCACAAAAATGTATAGAATAGTAAATCGTCATGCGCAAGAAAGATGGGATCAAAACCAAATTAGATGTGTAGCTGATGTACTGATGTAGGTTTATGTCTGTACACCTATGTAACTTTACACATTACATATGTTTTAAAGTGTATCAAGTGATATTAATCCTAAATGTAATTGTTATCATTTTTTTATAAAATGGATGTTCGATAGAAAGATTCAGATAACATACATATTTATGTAACGCAGATACACATTTTCTATGCAAAATATTTTATGTGAAAAGGTAGATGAGATAGGTATTTAATAAATAATTAACAAAATGTCACGTATTTCAGTGTTCAAAGAAAAACATTAATGACATTAATTTAGTATTGAATTTAATATTTATTCCATTTTATAGCAAATTATAAACATGATGATAGGATACCAGGGACAGTTATTAATTTAATTGTAATGTGTCAACAAGTTTTTGGACAGCTTATATACATACAATGCTATGTTAAATATTAGTTAAGTGGTGTCAATATAAGAATAATTAAGATAAGAATCAGTGTGGGATTCAATGTATTAATTTAAAAACTAATATAATCATAAATAAGATTGTTTTCACATCCTCTTCATTTGATTTGCTGTTAAGACATATTGTTTACTTTTCTTTTCATCTGGTTCGAGCAAGAGACATCCCAATGAGCTTACTAATGATACATGCACATAGATGACATTTTTCTCGACAGCGTGTAAAATACATTAGAGTTGAGCGCGAAACGAGTTATAAATCATTGTCGCGCGTATTTTGTGTGCAAAGTAGAGCTTTACTGACACATTTCTTAGATGAGAGAGCATCCGTGGTCACGCACCATAAAGATTCATTTGCCTGTTTTGATTCCCTTTCCATTCAGTATGCTGTTTTTTATTTTTATTGTTCATTTTTTCTCAACGTTTCTCAACTCACATTGGACTTAATAAAAATTACCTTTCTTTGGGGAAAGCATTATAAATCTTCTTGGACATTGTTGTAATGTGTTCCATCTGCATGCACACTTTGATCATGTGTCCAAAGAATGGAATCCGTGCGGGCGTGCTCTGTACCCCCCTCCTTTGGAAGTATCCGTCCAGCCACTTGCCATACAGCAGCACAGCCCCCAGGGTCCCCACAATGATGGCGGTCCACATGACACCGAGGAGTTGGTACAAACCGAGTGCCAATATCGAAAACATCTGTAATGTTAAGTTTTCATCTAAATACGAGTAACGGTTTCCTTTAAAATAAATATTATTAATTTGAAAATGGTCACAGATTATAGAGTAGTATTGTACCCAGGTTGTTAAAGAGATATAGAAATTAAGGATGGCGTTTATTCTCTTTACATTGAGATCAAATAATACATTTATAAATTAATTGATTGTGGGGTTCTCCATTTTTGCATTATATTTTTCTTTGACCTTCAATAAATCACCACAAATTATTATGTAAGTAAAACCAGACAGCTTTAGACTTGTTCATGATGTGTTTTCTACGAAGAGAAGAACTGTGTTAGCATGCAGAAGCCAATTCCGTAAGATCGATGATACACGGAATATTCTAAAAGCAGCTCTACCAACTGATGATACTTCTGCAATTGTGTCAGTGGTGCACACTTTTACATAATTACGTATATTGGAAGAGTAAATAACTGTAAGAATGGCCCTTAAAAATGACTTGACCAAAGATATAAATTTTTCATTCTCCTGTGTATTCCCGTAACTTGAACACCACCACCTTAAAACAAAACAATAACATTGAAGTGTTAAAGGTTATAAATGTCTACCTTGAAATTAGGAGTGCCTTAATCACCTTTATCCAAATCAGATCTCAATACATAACACATTTTTAACACCAATTGTAACGTAATTTTTGTCAAATTCATCATAACTATAACATTTTCTTTAACGATTTGTATAACCTTTTTGTAATTCTTTAGAAATCATAGCTTTAACATATTTGTGGACCCAGTGGCTATAACTGCTAATATTTGATCTCTGATTTAATAAATGACAGTTATAACAGTTATAGAGTAAACATAAATGGTGGAAAGACACCTTTAGCATCTTAAAATGCGTGCAAACATACAGCTAGTTGAGACTATGTGTCCCCACAAAAATATGACTTCATCTAGACTGTCCTGTATTTGTACATGAGGTAATGTTTGATTTATTATTGGAGTGCATTTCCAAACATGCGACATATTTAAAAAAGGACAAATGTTATAAAAGTTTTTTTTGTTTATAATTAGTTATTTACATAGCCTAATGATGATGATGTACCATCCTCGGATTAAAATAAATAATGACATTAATTTTTAGATAATTATTTAAGTTCACGAAGCACGTTGACAGAAAAATCATGTGAAATATTATATATTAATGGAAAGTTTTCTACATAATCAAGTTTCCAATTCAGATACTGCCTCACATTTATACATATTTATCATTCTCTATTACATTTTATTTAATTACATTATATTAATACACATTAAGGAGTGTATAATATTCAAACATTAAGGTTTTTTTTGCATAATTTTATTTAAATACCTTAGTAATTTTTATTATAGTGGAATTAAAAAGTGTTTCCACATCTGATGCCTAACACAGTGCACAGATGAAGCACTTGCCACTTAATTCTACACTGTTTGGTTGATTGAAGAGTTTTTATCACAAAAGGAATATGCCTTATCAGTGAGATAGCACCATTATTAGAAGTCTTATCAGTGAGATATCTAGTAGATTTGCATTATTTTTAAAATACATTCACAATTCACAGAATGTGAAATGAAACTCTAAAAACTGCTGATTGTCTTGACAACTACCACTCAAAGCAACTGTCACTAAATTTATAAACATGTAATGATTAAATTCTGAGCAGTTAGCCTTGAAATAACTCAACATGTCACTGGTTCTTGAACTCTTGTATTTTTGTGTTCTGTGTTTTTAAGTAAAACCATGAAATAATTTAAAAATTCTCATTTTACCAAGACAACATTTATTATTATGTTATCTTTTGATTCTTATCTAAGTTGAAGATAAAGTAGTTTTTATTTTCTCTAAACTTTTGGAAAATCACAAAATCTCTTGTGTGTATAGTAAAAAATTGAATATATTTAATTTTTTTTAAATAATCACAAAGTAACTGCCATATCAATAAATTATATTGAATCGTTTCTTTTTATTTACCTACGTTCTGACGTAGTGTTGAATATATAAGTCAAAAATTTAAAATATAAATTTTTTGATTGTTTGTCCTTAAGCATATTTGGGGGTTAGGTCAGTGGTTAAATGAAAGGATGATGATTGACATGTTGATGTTTATTGTGACAGTATGATAAAACAAGGAAAACAGATATTACTAATAGAATGAAGAGATGAATTAAGGTGAATTATGAAATGAAGCGAGTTGGTGGTCTCGCTCGGCGCGCGTAGGCCAGCAAGACCGCCGTTGCGAAGCGATGAAACAGGAGAGAATTTGTCGGTGAGGAACCGGGCCAGACCTGTAGCGGCGGTGAATTTGAAATCTTGTTCCCTACACATACTTACATATTATAATTCAAGTCATTATGACGTGACAATTTAAAAAAATTATAAAAAACAACTCTGAAACTGTGCATGGCACAGGTTAACTGACTAGTATAAACATACTTACCCATCACTTACACCGAGTAAATCGATTCTTTCTATTTTTGATACGAAAATATAGACTTATCGGTGAACAAAATTGGGTCAAATTAAAATAAATGTATTGTAAGATAAGTGTCATTTTTTAATATGTATATATATATATATATATATCAAAATTTAAAAAATTACATTATATGCTTAAATGGTTACCGTGGCACATTGTTGCATACGTCGGCGAAAATTATTACAGTGGAACCCCGATTTTAAGTTTTTGAAGGGATAGAAAAGAGGGAAAATGTAAAAACAGATTATTATTTTTTATTGAAATAATCAAACAATGTGCTGCATGTTTTTTTGTTTTTAAATACTTTTTTCAATATCATAAATTAAATTAATGGTTTCTGGTGGTATATTGCTAATACATACTAGTAAAATATGCTTTAAGGCTTTGAATATGCCTCATAGCATCGTCCTTGTAGGAACTGGGTTGATGGGATGGGCACGCACTTTTTCTTTGTAGGAAGGTTTTTCTTCTTTCAAGCTTTTGTTTATGCGACTGTCCACATTTCATAAATTTCCACTACGTCCGGTGCTGTTATGTTGGAGTCAACGTCTAAGTAAATCTGCAAGGGTTATTCATAAATTCTTCCCCAGCCATCGATGTTGTCTATACTATCTTCTACGCAATTTTCTTGCTGATTCCAGCTTGTAAAAAACAACGAAACGTACAAATTACATGCATATATACGACAAGCAAGTGAATAATAGCAAAAATAATGGCCGAACGAATTTCAACAAATTTTAGACCTAAATCGCGAAAGACAAACGTAAAATGAGACGGGACTGCAGAAATAACACGAAAATGGAGGGAAAACGTGAATTTCGGGCATGTGAAATCGGGGTTCCATTGTATATGACTCACATGTATATATTATAAAACATGATCAAGTGTTAAGTATTATGTTAGATGTATATAACACATATTACAAGAAGTGTCAAATGGTTGTGTGATACTACAAGAATGGTTTTACATATATTGCATGTATAAACAAATTACTTGCTGAGAGAGATATCCCTTCTGAAACCAAAAGACTACCTTTCTCATTTTTTGAAAATAAAAAAAAATCATCAAAAATGACCAAAATTGATTTTTTAATGTTATTTGGACCCAGTAGTGCGCTCACCTTACACTTTTATACATAATTATAATTTAATACATATTATCATTATTTTATTGACCAAAATTATCTACATACTATTTATTTTATTTGTAACTATATAATACAATGTAAAAATCTGTTTGGACTGTGCCCGTCTCACTAGAGAAATTCTGTGTCGAGACGGGCATAGTTTACAAGCAATTGTTCAATTAATTAGAATTACAAGTAGTAAATAGAATTACATTTATTACTATATAAAAGGTGTATATGAAGAACAATTTTAAAGTGGACTTAATTTTTGGATCACTTTGTAGAAATAATTAATATAGGAATGAGTAAATATACTATATATGAGTATATCTCAACACACTGTATATAATTAGATTTTTTTTTAATATCTGTAGATATACTATTTCTAAGTATTATTACAATAATTTTTATATTTGGCTATTGTTTTAAGATTATTGTTTCACAGATACAGAAATATTTAAAACATTATTTTGAATATGTATACATATTTCGTTTTAAAGACTTAGATTTCTTTATTTGATAGAAGTATGTTGATCTTCCACGAGGTGTCCTCGATACTTAGCAATGTTCAATGCTGCATATTATATCAGCGTGTTATTAAATCAGAAGATGGAATGAGTATCGACGGAGTGTATATAAATGATATACACTGGGGCATAAATGATATTAAGAAAAAAAAGCTTTTTTCATGGTCATTGATAAAAATTGTGACATCACATAGTATCATTTTAAATATTATACATCTCTGGGTTTGAGTCCTATCCAGAAGCCGTTTTCTGCTGCAAAGTTAAAAGCTGATGTCTTGATTTTCATTGGGATAGAAGTTTTGGAAGTGGGAACCAATGTGAAGTTTTGAAAAATTTGGAATATGATCGCCTTGGCTTCCATCAGGGCAAAACGAGACCCTGTAAAGAAATAATCTTTTAGTGTTGCAGTTAAGAATATGAATACTATACATGTATATAAGAGAAGTGTCTTTGTATGGGTCTGTATTAATGAAACCTTTAAATGAATTATAAATATATACATATGAAATCAATTTTGTCGAAAAATATTGGTTTTGCGCTACCGGGATAAGATAAGAATATAATTCACAATAAGAATGTGTTCTCCTTAATATAATTTTTTTTTACACTTTTTAGGGAATTTCAGGTTTTGCATGTAAGATAATTATATGTGCTGAATATACTAACTAGCTTTCATAGGAAAATAAGCGCTCCATCTGTGAGGACTGAAAGATATTATCCCACAAGAGCAAATAAGCTTAAAATACTTCCAAGAATGAAAACTACTTTTGGTCAAAGATTACACACCTTTCAAGCTCCCAGAATTTACAATCAAATTGAAAATAAAATTAGAACTTTAACTGACATTAAGGCTTTTTAAAAGGATGTTTCAAATTGGTTGTTGAAATTAGGAAGAGCAGATACTGAAAGTAAACTTTTTTATATGATGAAATAATTCTTATAACTAATTTTGTGTATTTTGATCTTGCATATTTCCATTTGCCTTATATGTGCTTACATTATATTATATTGCACATTGGTATTTTTTTTTTCTCTCTTTTTTATACGTATATAAATATGTATACATTAAAAAATATTTTCACATTTACTTGCCTTGTATGATATGTATTTGATTTTATTGTGTTTTGCCTTCAATGAGTTTTGGTTTTGTAAATATTTTTTTATTTATTTATTTTTATTTTTATTTATTTGACATTTATTTATTTATTGTATTTTACATTATTAAAATTACATGTTTTTTTTTTCGTTTATATCTCCAAAAAAGAGACTAGCTCTTGTGCTTGGAGAGGGAGTTACACTGTAATATTTTATTTATTGTCTATTTGTGTGCTTCTGAAGTGTTCTATAATATTGTTTATTTTCTAATTATGTGCTTATGAAGTGTTCATATAATTTTTTTCTAAATTTTTTGTATCTTTTATTTCTTTAATTTACTTAGGGAAATTTTTTATCCCTAAGTATATTAAATTTTGCTGATAGTGTTTGGTGTTACATTTAGGGATTTTAAAATTATTTTGAAACCTTAATGATGTGCTTGTTTCAAATTTTACAGTGTTATTTTTTTAAAATTAATTGATTAATTGAGATTTTTTTGTAAATGTTTTCTATTTTGGGAACTGGGAATTTTGCAAAAAGTGTTTGTGTTGAAAAAGTTGGTTGATCTTTTTGAAAAAATTGTTCTCTGTATTATTTTTACCAAGTTCATTATATTATTGTATGTTCCTCCCCACCCAATTATACATTTTTAAAATTATTTATACTTAAAATGTTTTTTAATCTTATGAATATATAAATACATTTTCTTATTCTTTTCACTAGTTCGCTAATGTGACTGTGCCATTTTAAATGTTGATCAATAATTACACTGAGATATTTGATTTATTTTTTTGTGCTTAAGTTTGTACATGAGTCGTTACAGGTAATTTTGTTACAGTTGTCGTTATGGATAGTATTTTTTATATGGGGCGGTGTTTTAAGACTTTTGAAAGTATTAAAATAGGCTTGTCTAGTTGGACAATGCATTTTAAAATATGTGTAAAATATATGTAACAAACCGTCAAAGCATCTGTACATATGTTACGTATGTCTAAATTAATAAAAAAAACATTGAATTAGTTATATAAGCAATTTATTTGATATTTTCGAGGTTTCTAAAGACAACATTTATAATTAATCTGTACATATAGCTTCTAGTGGAAATTGGGTTTAGTCTAGTTTTATATGACAATGTGTACACAATTACTGCATTGTTTTTAGGCTCCTTATAGCATTTATTTCTGAGATTGACAAAAATGTACTTAAATTTTTGTACTTATTACTATCTCACTTTTCGCTTTAATAATGCATATTTTTTTGTAATACATTTATTCTTTTAATACTTTAATTTTATTTGCCGTATGTATTGCTGTATTTTTATTTACTGTATATATTGCTATAACAGTTATGCTAAAAGAGGAACAATAAAATGTGGGTTGCCATTCAAATGAATGATTCTAAAATTAAGTAAGTGAGAACTGTTTATTTATGCATTTCTTCATATCCCGTCGATTGAGATGCCTCCTGCAATAATGCTGTATTTCAGTTTTTACAAATATTGATAGATGATAGACAGAGCGTCGGCCATGTTGGATGATATATAGTATTATTGCAGATAAGATCACTTAGAAATTGTGTTTAACAAAATCTTTATTTATTTTATACCAAAACCGATACACAGTGTTGTTGGAGGGGTGGTATTATACGTGTATCAAAATAATGAAATTTGATTTAAAAAGACAAAAAGATTACCGATGCAATTTCTTGGACCAATTCCAAAGGGTAGATAGGCCAGAGGATTGATAGATCCTTTATTTTCTTCAGAGAATCTCTCCGGATCAAACTTTTCTGGATTTTCAAAGTACTTTGGATCGTGATGGATCTGGTATAGGGGAATCCATAGACCATCATTACATTTTAACTGAAAAAAAGTTTACTTCGTACATCATTCTAATACACAAATAAATAAATTAAAAATTATTGTCAGACATATTTCGTTTCTGATCTGGATACTTCAAATTAAAATTAATTATAATATTATCCTTTTCACAAACAGATAGAACTTTTTCAGTGAAAAAAACAGATAAAAGTAATAATGTATTACGATGAATGAATCCAATCCCATGCCAAAATCGCAATACCGGGATTATAAAATGCTATTTGCAATTTTCTTACATTTATTAAAAAGGACCAGAAATATCAAATAGGTACAATTTATGTAAGTTATTAATGAATCTTTGAACAAATAAACAATTTAAATATTAATGCATGATTGATAAATAACTACACAAGTGTGTCGCAATTATATTATTATGCAAAACATGTCTGAAGCATTAGCAAAGCATCGAGGGTTTCATCTTGATCTAATTTTGGTATCCAACCAACTTGCCGTTCAGCCTTCACATCTGTTGGAGGCATTATCATAAAATACTTGTATACTAGTCGGAGATGACGGCCATGCACCTCTGTTTTCAAACAATTGTATAATGAACACTACATTGTTCATTCGACGACGGTTGAAAGAATCCAGAGAAAGTTTTTAAGATTCGTTAATTGTACGCTCTGAGGATATCAATTATGATTATCTCTTTAACCATCTGAAATTGTTAAAATTATCAGTGAGACGAATGGTGACCGACCATATATTTCTTTAGGGGTTAGGTGGGTGGTTAAATGAAAGAGTGACGATTGACGTGTTGATGTTTATTGTGAGTATGAACGGACAAGGAAGACAGATGGAATGAAGGAGGTGTGCGTGTATTACGAAATGAAGTGAGTCTGCGGTCTTGCTCTGCGGAGCGATGAAATAGGAGAGAGAGATCTGTAGTGGCAGCCGGCAGCGATTGAGATGGCGGTGAATTTGAAATCTGATCCCTACATTTCTATATAGGATCATCAATGGTATGATAGACTGCCCCTGATTGTTGTTGGTTGGTCTGCTTGACTTTCACGTACCATTGAGGTCATCGAGACACAACTCATTATTCTATTACAGGGGTAATGTCAGAACTCATGTATTAGCCAACTCCGCAGTCCCCAGATTCCATTCTTTGGGGAATGAATATGCAGAGGTAGTTAACATTTTAACTGTAAATTTAATTGTTTATACGATTACATTATTACAATTTTTTGTGTCTCAACTCAATGGTGACGGATTAATTGCTTTATTTCTCATTTTTATTAACTTTTATTTTAGAATTTTGATTATGAAATTTTTTCCTTTTGTATTGCGCTTCTGATGTGATTTTCTATTATTTAATTTTTTTTATGCGAATGCCTGAATAAATAATGAACTTTTTTTGTGAGGTCTAATGAACAGATACTATTCGTTTGCAGGTGTACTGTACTGAAGAATTGGTGTGTCCACGTGGCACAGATATTCCAGATGTTTCAATTTTTTTGTTCAAATACCAACATGATATTTAAAAAAATTGTATTGTCGAATATCGGATGTAATTAATCGATTTGGTATACAAATAATACACTACATATTCTTGTAATGAAGAGTACGGACGGGTACAACAAGAAATAAAGATACAAACAGTACATAACTATTTTATCATGAAAGTGCATCATGTTAATATTTTTTATATTTGTTATCGTCAAAGTGCTTCAAGTGCAACAAATGTGGATAGCTGATAATGGGATCTGAAAGCCAAGCCTTTATCGGCAAAGGCGAAACAATATGAAGACGAGAGAAGCAGTAGCCCCAGCGGCATGAGGTAGATAAGGGACAAAAATGTTGATGAAATATATATCAAAGAACTTACAGTCAATCCTTTTGAGCTGGTTTCATTTGGAGGAGGCAGGGTGTATGTCTTGACACACTTTCTGTCTAGTGCCACTCCCGGCGGCCAATACCTTAAGGTCTCTGAAATTTTTTTATACTTTTAAGAACCTGAACTCTTAAATGCTCATATGCCTAATATGTTTTTCTTTTATGTTTCCAATACTGCATCAGTGCCTTCAAAAATCCAGTTCTTTTATATGAATGATTGAAAATAAAGACAAACCTGAAACAACCATATCCATGTACTTCATGCTGTGCAGGTCGGCGTAGTTCAGCTTTCCGTTATTTTTAGCTGCCACTTCATCAACTTCATCTTGCAGTTTCTTTTGTATTTCAGGATTGATGGCCAGCTCGTGTGCCACGAAGCAAAGTAGGTTTGAAGTTGTGTCAAATCCAGCCAAAAAGAATATCACAGCTTGTGCTATTATTTCATCATCTGTCCATTCTATAGAAATTAAACAGTAGATACATACTGAGTTTTTATAAATAAGTAAAGATCCAATATTTTAACGGATCCATAATTGTGTATTGGATTGAAGAAATATTAAAGGATCGGTCTTCTATTAAATTATTTAATTAATATAATGGACAAAAATAGTTATAAAAAAACATACATACTTTAAATTGTAAAAGTCCACATGAACTATATAAAACATAGTTTTATCATTTTCTTATTTTAGTATTAGGTCTGCATAGTGTATGTGTAGTCTGCATAGAATGCTTACTTCGTTTAATTGCTTCCTTCCCAAGGGCAGATTCTTCAACAGTAGCGAATCCAGTTTCTTTGCTCTCTTCTTTCTTTTCGTCATGCTCTAAGGAGCCCTTCTTGGCCTGCATCAGCAGATGGATCATATCCGGTCTCAGGATGTTCTGCTCTTCTCTGGTCCTCATGGTATCTGATACCAGACTCCTGAAGAATGCACTCACGGCTGATGAGAGAACTGTAAACTTTAATACCTGCAAATATTACAAAAATTTTAATAAAAAAACATATTACGTACACATTTTCAATTTGTTCTTTGTAACTCAAAGGACGAAACTAGGGGTGAGCGAGAGTAGCAATA
This sequence comes from Eubasilissa splendida, assembly GCA_031772225.1. Taxonomy (NCBI): domain Eukaryota; kingdom Metazoa; phylum Arthropoda; class Insecta; order Trichoptera; family Phryganeidae; genus Eubasilissa; species Eubasilissa splendida. The sequence continues at coordinate 7,758,225 of CM062863.1, read as the reverse complement.
GCCCTCGATAGGTCCAGATTGGAGCGCAGACCTGGAGTCTAGTTGAATGTAAAAAAATTATAATGGATATTTTCTTATACATATTGTGAACCAGTGACAACTCAGTGTTTAATGTTGGTTTACAAAATAAATGGCATATTTTAAAACAACAAAGAAAGAGTAAAATTGTATTTGCACGATTTAGACTATAAAAGCACGCACATGTTCCTAATCAATTTCTTACAACTATACGTACTAGTTCGTAAATGACACAAATTTTTGTATTTATATTACTGAATATATGTTACAGTAAACTGGAATTTTTTCAATCGTTCTTTTTCGAAAAACTCGTATCAATAGCAATTTTTTGAAGATATAAGTTTTGTATTTAGTTCTTCTTAAAGAGTGATTAATTTTTAATATCACCACCCACTCCTTCATAGGATTTGATTTCAATATGCATTCTTATTTATTGTGTATTAGAAAAATATATAAATCAATAAATACAACATATAACCTTCATAACTGTAGGCATAAACATCATGATGAAAATCTTGACGAGCACTAATCCGGTGAAGTTGGTTGCTTGCTTTCCCATTTTGTAGAATTCATTGTCTCTGTTCTTCAAAGAGTTGACTTTGATTCCAAAAGCCGTGGATGCGATCACGTCATTTGTGTATCTGGTGAAAACGTCCTTCATCTCTATTTCAACATAACCTCTATCTGAAAATTCAAATAAATATATTTGATATACGCTTCAAGTTTTATAAAGTGTTTAAGATCAGTGAAAGATTTGCATATTTCATAATTAATGTAATTAATTATCTACCTTCAAATATAGGACTTAATTTACATAATTAGCTGCATATAATATAATAATATTGCAGTTATTTCAAATGATTAACAATAGAAATGGATTTGTATAATTTCTATTTGAAAAATGTACCTATATGAAGAATTAGGACACATGAAGAATTATGAGAGATTGACAATTAATATTTAAAGGATCGAAAAAGTAATTGAAGGCACTAGAGGATGAAGGTGTTATTTTACAAATATGTAAAAAATTTGCAATAAATTGAGTTAAATTTTTTTTTTTTTACATATAACACTTTTATCCACTAAAGAACTGACTCATGTCTGTCATCCACTTTATATTTACAATACTTATTCTGTAATATAATAAGGAGATATAAGGTGTCACAAAATAACTTTCATCTATCACTTTCAATGAATTATTTTGTGACCTATGTTATTATGACATCTACGATTGTCAAACTCAAATGTGGTCTAATTATTTTACTAACTTTTGTTTTCTGGTTTCGGCATTTCCTCTTTAAAGTATGTGATCATTTCCTCTCCGCAATCCACAACAAACTCAAACATTCCCTTTATCTTGGAGCTGGTGAAGGCGGGGCTCAAGGTTGCTCTCATGTCTCGCCATTTCTGACCTGAACATGGAAACAATCTCTGTAACACACAATTGATTGAAAAATTACATTTATTTAGATCTCATTTATTTTTTCTGTTATGTTTATTTTGTCAAGAATCTTATGACAGATAATACCATACATATTAATTTTTCTTTCTTTAGAAACTAAGGTGAAGTGACTGCAAGTCAAGCTATGAAGAACGGGATATTCTTCTTCATTGTTAATATTTTTTGGCAATTCCTAAGTCATTGTAATATAAGTAAATAAAATACACATGTATATTAATATACAGGTTGATATTTAAAGTATTAAGAGGAGACCCACCACTTAATTATAACTAGTGATGAGCTCAAAATCACGAACCGTGAGTCAATCACTGATATATTTGAGTCACATTCACTATTAGTGATTGTTCATTTTTTTTATTTGGTTGTGAACCGTAATTCAACACCTCATTTGTGATGAAAATATTCATGAAGGAATGTCATTATAATTCGTGATCAGCAGCATCTAATAGATTCTACGCGTTTTACGCATTTGATCCGAAACGCTGAGAATTTAACCTGAAAAATTCACTTTTTTTAAGCGTTTTTATTCTCTTCCAGGTTCCTTCCAGACTTAAGTAGGTCGGAGTTACATAGAGAACTACAACCCACTCCCTCCATACCTTCAAGCATATCTTCTTGCATCAGTCAAAAAAAATGCAGCATCAGAGGAAGTGCTCCAGCGTCTGTTTTACACAGCTGCAGGTATAGGTACCGGTACGGGTCAGGGGCGAGTCCTAAGTCAAAGATCTTGTCAAAATTTGAAAGAATTGATTTTCTTTAGAAGATTGCAGAAATATCATCTTCACCTTGTTTATGAAATTCGCCTTGAATAGAATAGGGCCGGTTGTGTGATTAGTGGTAAATTTTTACTACATATAGTAAAAAAGCTACTTTAGTAAAAAAAATTGCAAAAACAAACATAAAACGATAGTTAAAAAAGTCATCTGTCATATTGATACTTCGAAAGATGTAGTAAACGACAATGAATCATTCAATATTCTGCTATTTTTGTGATGAGAGTTCGTCTGATGATGATCTCGTTGTTGAATGTATATTACCACATAGATTTACCAATTCATTCAATGTATTCAAAGCAAAATTATGAAATATGAATAATGGATACCTTTCAAGGCCACCAGGTTGTTACCAAAAAGTGGATCTATTTTCTCATCGATGACTCCAACATGATCTTGGAAGTAATCAAAGTCCTTAATGGTGATCTGTTTGATAAGTTCCAAGTCAGTGATCATCACAAACGGCTTAGTGAACTGTCTCATTCCAACGTACCTGTAAACCATTTCGAGAAAAATATTTATGATCTTCATTTACAATGATGTGAAAAATACAGATTGAAAGTACAAGTTATTGTACTATGAGTGATTATATATTGCAAAATTTTTCTCCATTTTAATATAGATTCCTAATAAGAGATGAAATAACATGTCACAAGTTGCAAAATTACATTGTATCATCTACTTTTTAAACAAACAAATCCATATACAAAATATAATGAATGTCTGCCTGTTCTCTATACAATCCTACACGCCTTAATTATCTACACCAATACGACAAAGCAGTTAACTCTATTTTTCTAAAATGTTCAGGAGCAACAAAAAACTGTTTAATTTTGTAATTAAACAGATTACGAAAATTCCAAAACACTCTTTGGTAGATTGTTTATGCAGAAATAGGGTGGCTGAGAAATTTGATTGATATTTTGATTTATTTCGTACTTATAGGGAATATTTGGAGTTGGCTGAATTTTTTTATTAAAATTGTAAAATATTATCGGGAGTTTGGTGATTTTCCATGATAATGTAGTGCAACCATTATGATTTTCGCAAACGTTTTCTATTTCTGGTGCCACAAATCAATGCCATGAAAGAATCAATCTAAGGTTTTTAAGCACGTAGTACTTATTAATTATTTTAAACCACATGATTTCATGTGTTTTAAAATTGATGGGAATTTTCGGCTGTTAGTGTACCATAGAACAATAAAAGAGGAAAATAATGGCATCAAAAACTGTTTTTTAACCATGGGTGGAGTTAGCTGCTTTGCAGATTAAGGTATTGAATAGCCTTTTAAGCGCAAAACCCATTCTCCCCTATTATGTTGAATTATAAATGAAAAAATAAACTGCATACAAATATGTTTTACTTAAAGGTATTTGGAATTCACAAATTCAATGGTACGACAGACTGCCCCCAGATTGTTGGTCTGTTTGATTTTCACGCAGCATTGAGGTTATCGAGACAAAATTCATTGTTCTATTACAGTGGTAATGTCAGAACTCATGTATTGGCTAACTCCGCAGTCCCCAGGATGCATTCTTTGGGGAATGAATATGCGAAGATAGTCGACAGTTTTGGAGTAAATTTAACTGTTTATAGGACTACAACATTACAATTTTTTGTGTCTCAACTCAATGGTGACGGATTAGTTGCTTTATTTCATATTTTTTATTTTATAATTTTGCTTATGTAAAAACATGCAGATATATATATAATTTTTTTCATTGTTTATTGCGCTTCTGATGTAATTTTCTATTATTAATATTATTATTTTATGTTAATGCCTGAATAAGGGTGCGTGTATATTAATAATAATAAATATAAAGTTCATTATTTAAAAAAATGGAATAATATATGTATAAATTGAAAAGACTACGGAATATAAGTTAAAAATTAGTCGAAAATGTTTTCGATTGCAATAACAATAATGGTAAATGCGCTTCCCCGGAGAGAAGAGGTCCAGGTTCGAATCTCAGTAGCAACTAAATATTTTTTTGATAAATAGATTTTTTCTGTATATTTTTAATTTGTATTAAAAATATCACAGAACTATGTTCTGAAAATGCAACTTCACAACAAAAATGTGTTTTCCTTAAAAATATTTTATTTATGTCTCAACCCATTATTTTTAGCCCATTGTGTAAGATTTCTTTAGACATCTAGACCAGATTTCTCCTTCTGTTCCACTTTAGCAATGGTAAACTTGGCAATGAATGCAGCTTTATGGGATTAATCAGTGGCGTAACTACAATAATTGGACCACAATGCAGAATTGAAAGAGGGCCCCCTAAATAAGTATTGTTTATGTATAATATATACAAATATTAGTACTGGTTTATCCATCAAATACCAAGAAAAAATAATCTCTTGTCTCATATAGGTAATATAGTTACTTCGCTTTAAAGCAATTTTTACTTTACAGCGATGTTCTGATCCCTAACCCGACATATTAGCGGGGTTCTGCTACTGTATACATTGATAATGTTTTCACGTATTTCGTAATATATGTGAGAAATGGTTTTTTAAATGTTGTAATTCCATTTCTCGCTGTGGAGTACTATTAACGCTGAGGAAGATATCGATCCTCGTAAAATTATCGTTTTCAAATTTATAGATTGTAGGGTGTAAACTTTTTGGTCCCCAATCTAACATTGCACAGTATTGGCATAGTCACGCCACTGGGATTATTACAATAATGTGAACTATGCAACTATGATGTATCCTACTGAAAATGTGAATATTTTATGACAAAAAATAAGATGTAATAGGAAACCTCTATCTCATATCAGGGAAACCACAAAATTAGCGATCCAGAACCCATTTTAGCATAGATAAAGACGAACATATGAACCTAATGACTGAACATAATTACAAGGCATGCATAAATAATTATACTCGATGCATAGAAGGTCAACGTCCATCTTGCCTTGACCATATACGGACAAACGTAAACAACATAAAAAAACTGACAGCAACAATTTGGAAAACAAATATAACTGACCACTACATATGTATACTAATATATAACATAACCGCAAATAATGTCACAGAAAAAATAAACATTAAAACGATATATAATATTATTACCGCAGAACCGATTTTTTAATAAATTGCACAGATTATTACTACAAACAAGTGGTCAAGTCAATTAACCGTTTATACGCTCGATACATTTTTCTTATCGATGTTATGTGCAAACTTGGAAAAATCTGCGCTGTTTGCAAATAAATACCATAATTTATTTGCAAATAAATATCATGTTTAATCGCTGTCTAGTCATCAGTTATACCATTGTTTGGATCTTGTCTTATTTACGATTTACTCTGTACTGTCGCAATATACTTTAGAAGAGTTACCTTTCATTGGGAAAAGCGCTGTAAATTCTCTTGTTTAAATCTCTGATATGCTCCATCAGGGTGAACACTTTGAACATGTGTCCAATGAAGGGCACCCAAGTGGGTGTGCTCTTCACCCCTCTCCTGCGGAAGTATCCATCTTCCCACCAGCCGTAGAGGAGCAGCGCACCCAGCGTCCCTACAATGATGGCGGCCCATGTGAAGCCCAGGAACTGGTATAAACCAATCGCCAGAATGGACTGGAATTTTGAATACAATTATAAATGTTTTTAAATGAATTATATCATGATGCTGGAACAGATGGCCTGATGAAGATAAGAATGTAACAAATTGAATAAACATGTCTAATTAGTTTAAATACTAATTAAACATATTAATTAGAAAGATATACATATAAAATCAATTTTATCGAAAAATATTGCTGTTACGCTATCGGGATTCGAACCTGGATCTCTTTCCAAACCGGGGAAGATGCATTATCCAACTATGATACAGCGACAGTACTTTTGATAACAAATTTTTGCTGTAGTCGCTATAGCATAGCATATGTACTGAATAATTACAATTTCACAATAAGAATGTGTTCTCCATAATAATATATAAGTTGTATCAATTGTAATTATTCAGAATATAAGTCTGTGATATTTTTTAAATCATTATATCAATGAGTCCAAAATTTAATAAAAATAAATTGTTAATTCTGGCGTCCGCTATCGGTTTACTTAAAGGTATTTGAGATTCCATAGAAACAAAGTAGATGGCTTTCAAATAATGGAACGATAGATGTATTAGTTTGAAAAGTGTAACATATACTTGGTAATTTGTTGTATATATAATATAAATAAAATTAATTGAATAAATTTTATTTTTATTTTTTATATTTAAATATTTACGAAGTTTTCTAAGTTATGTATGCGACGGGTGATATAATCTATTATAATATTGCACATCGTCGCTATCACTATTGTAAGTGTCCTTTAAAGTAATCTTAAATAATACCAAAGTAGTCTTAAAAAATGCTCTTGATAGCAGTACAGTTTGCAATTAATTAATACACATATATACAACTTTCAAAAGTTTGATAAATGTAGCGATTGAGGGGTGAGAATTGGAATATACATATATATATATATATCACTTAAGCCAGCCGAAGACAGATCGCAAGTCCTGTAATTACCCCATACTTCCATATATTTTCCATTGAATATAATAAAAAATAGCTTTGTCTCTATGAGATATCTGATATTTGTTTAATAACATTGCCTTTGCAGGTGTAGCGATCATAATTCAAATCTACCGCCATCTCAGTCGGCATCGACGCTGGCGACAGCGCTGCCGGCTGCTGCCACAAGTCGGACTCAAGCATTCACCGCCAGGCAGTCTCTCCAGTATCAGCGTTTCACAACGGCGGTCTTGCCGGCTCGCGCTCGCCGAGCAAGACCGCCAATTCATTTCATTTCATAAGACACGCGCACCTTCTACGCTCATTCATTCACTGTATTCATTTCTATCTGTCTTCATTGTTTTTAGCATACCGACAATTAACACCTCAACACACGCCAATCACATTTATTTCATTTAACCACCGTCCTAATCCCCAAATAGGTAAAAATCTAGTAATTGTGTGTTCTTGGACACATTCAAATATTGCTAATTAATAAAGGTTCATTTGCAATTTTTCCGCATTATGCAATAGATGTCACTCGAGTCTAATATTTGCTGTAACTGCTGTGAATAATTCCCAGATATTGAGGCGCACAGGCTTCCGCCTCGCGACGGGCCTGGCAAGCGGTGAGGCCGACTCATGACACGGGGCGCCAGCGGACTGGCCTGAACCGGAACACTCGCCGGGCGCATCTGTTTATCCAATAAACATGTCTGCAACAGCTTCATTATTGCTGATCAGACATCTTTATCTCAGAAAATAATTATCTATAGCTTACCAGTATTCCAATCACAGCTGATCGATCCATTTCGACTCTCCTGGAACAAATAAACAAGTTATAGTTCGTAAACATTTTTTTCCAACAGTAATAAAATAGTCCCCTTTTTTGTGACCATCTTCACCTTCACATATAATTCGGATAATATTTTTTTCTTTAAAACTGTTTAAAATATTATGTCAAATATCCTAAATAGTTTAGGAGATAAAAAAAAAAGAAAATTTATATTTTTAGCGATATTTTTGTAAAATTCCGCCATAGAAATCGAAACTGGAACGTGCAATATCTCAGTTTGATGCGAGTGTCAGATGATGTTTCAAGAGCTCGACACGTGTGCAGCTTTATTAAGATTACAATTGCTGACATGGGTCAATTGGACGGAGCAGTGTGTCGGCAGTATAAAGGTTCCGGCTCCGTGTCCCGGTGACATCTTAGTTTTTTCCAAAATAAAATTGTATTTTGCATTTTTTCAGTTAGGTACCTTGTCGATATCATTTCAATTAAAAGATAATTAGATAATAATTAAATGTAAAATGTTGCGTGAATGCTAGAATCTTGAGTAACACATAATCTGAAGATACCTCGTTTCATTATCAGTATAGAGGAGTAATTATCGCAATTACGCCAATGCAGGTTGTATTGGGGTGCATATTAGATAAAAATATCGATTTTGCGAGTAACTGACTGAGAAATTTTTAAATACACCCCAAGTAGGAAAAAAATGTTATATAAAAAATGTTTTTATTACTAGGAGCAAAGCCGCAGGATACTTTTCAGTGTCAAAATTTAATACCAAATCCGCTCAACGAACTTTCTTATTTTGTGCCCCGCGAATATTTTACAAATTGTGACTGGACTTTAAAAAGGGTCTAAAGTGATTAACGACTTCAAACCAAAAATAACATAGTGGTTGCTTGATGTGGGGTAGAAAGCAAAATGAATCTAATTTGTCATTTGTGCTAACACATTTTTGTCTCCAACTATTGTATATTACGGACAATAATATTTTTATAATTTTTTAAAAATAATATTTTATAACTTCAGATTGTACTTTTTTTACATAACTTACTTAATATTATAATTACTTACCAATAAACAAATACAACTTTTTAAAAACTGTACAGGTAATTGCTTTAGAATAGACCACGTCTAGTAAAGTAATTACGTTTATTTGTTCATATGTACTATTTATGCTACAAAAATAAATAAAAATGTAATTGATTTTTTTGGGCGCCCAATGTGTGTCCGGGCCTCTAGAGGCGTAAATACGGCCATGCTCCTAATTAAGTACTCGTTTAATTGACCTCACCAATATATAATATTCTCGTATATTAATGAATATCACTAATTATTTTGAATTGATGACGGTTTAAATAAAAACATTCCAGGTTTACTGTCAGAAATAACGCTCCAAAAATGTATCTATAGATCAGTAATATAATAAATATGCATATTGTTAACATTCGTTGATGATTTGTGATGAAATTTCAATCTGGAGATCAGCACGAGATTGACAGAAAGAGATACAGAATCAAATCTTCTTCTTCTTCTTCTTTCAAATAGGCAATCCACCCTTCAAGAGTGACTTGTGCCATTAAACAAGTCTTAACATTATTTTATAGAAAGCAGTACAACAATACTATAGAACAGGGAATATTGCATCACAAGTCAATACCATTGACCAGGTTTTTTTTATAATGATCTTGTCAATGGTGATTTTCAACTTCCGGTTAACTTGTGTCATCTTCTTTCCCTCAACTCGCCTCATTTAAGCTATATAATAGCAAATTTCCAGAATTAAATCATTGTACAAGAATTTCAATCTGATAGTTAGAGATATGATTGAGCACTCGAACATCTCTCAAAACTTTTATAGGTCCATTTAATTATTTACTATAGACAAGTGAGCGTAAGTCATTTAATATAAACATTAATGTAAGGCGAAACATCTATTCATATTTTCGTAGAAAGCAATCGCTTTGTGGTTTGACGTGTTAGATTAGATGAAACGAGAATTTTATTACACGCCAACCGGTTTCGCTCAGCTCGACCTTCATCAGGGCGTATTTAAAACTGCGTATACAAAATTATTGTGTTTTATTGAATCTAATATCTATTCAGTTATTACTGCCACTGGGGAGATACCAAATCGCTCAGCTGATGAACGATGAGTTTCTGAGACGTATGTGTACATGGGGAGTACGAAAGATGAGGGTTGTCTCATTCGCGAACAAGGGATATAATATAATTAAGGGAATGACATGTTACAGAATACAGATTTTTTACGATATCGAAAACTACCGTTCTCCGTAAAAGTGTGTTCAAAATAATTTTATATCACATACATTCGAATCACTTCACTTGTCAATTATTGCCGGGATCTTATAACTCGGTGAGTGTGTTTACCGCCCACCTTATTTGCAAATGTTATCACTGCGATTAGCCTTCTCTATTGGATGATTATCAGAAGGTAAAGTGAAGCTCGCACGGTCCGTTGTTGTGGCCGACTGGTACTTGACAGCTGACCGACGCTATTTATAAAACGCGCAATAATTCACTTCTGAACGGTTTATCTTATCAATCATATATAGAGTCGCCGGTTTTCAAACTAGTCAGTGTTTTATTCGGATTAATATGTTTTAATGATTATTGTTTATTAAACAATCAACATTATCATTGTAATTCGCTGCCACGAATTAACATCGTGTTTTGGTTTTATTTTTTGATTCCTCTCTCGGGCACCACTGGAGGACCGTATGCGTCCGACGATTGTCCGTCATTCGAGTGATGTAGCACGCCCATTGCCGTATTCGTGGTGTGGTGTTCAACGATATCAACTGCTCTTATGTGTTCTATTACCTAACTGTTAACGCAAGTAGAGTACCTACTCCACATGCATTTTGTCCTTTCAATATAAACCTTAATGTACCTTTCCCGCTCTGGGAACAGATTGCATTTCGACACGAAACAGTTAACATCTGTACAAATCGGACCGCGAAGAAGCGGTGTTCTGAACATCTCCGGAAGTGCAGTGATATCTCCGTTCTCAACTACAAAAGTGCGAGTCAACTGGAGGTGAAACTTGACGTCCAACCCGGGACCGAGATCAATGAAGGCCAGATTCATCTGCCAATATTCCTTTCTTGTTTCAATTCGGATAGCGTCAACTAACCATTAATTTGATCGACACAGTCCACGGGATCTTATCCCACCATTTATCTTAAGTAGTATTTCACATTAATAACTTTCACAAATATTCCTGTCCGATTAATGAGATCTCCAACCTTATTTCATAAAAATACAAATCTAGGCAATTTCTCTTCTATGTCTAGATTGCTCAATTGCTACAACGAGGTCTTGTTCATTCCGTTAACGCTGGTCCAGATATATTAGAACCAATTCACGTATCGCAAAATATCATTTAAATCGGTATAATTTCTTGCCTTGTATATGTGTCTCCTTTTGTTTGGTCGAATTGAGCATGTGGCTTATAGCGATCATTTTTGACTATATAAATAGTGATTCTTAAAAAAAATAATATATATATATAATAATCTAATGACCTGTACAAGGGCATTGGTCGTGATTAATTATAATATAATTACAAATAGGGTTAGAAGATGTTACGATGTGTGGAAAATATGTGACGTGAGATGTCTGGGGGGATGAAATGGGGTGAACATATGAACATATAATATTATATAATGCACATTTGTTATGATATTATATATTGGGGGACAAGGAGCGAGGTGGTTAGAAAGAGAGAGTGCCTATGCTTTGTACAGGGTTCGAATGAAACTTTAATCTCTGAAGTCGCTAAAATACGTGTGCACTGTATACCAACATGACCATTTATTTTTTTCCTCAAAACGGGTCGTCTATTAAATTTTAGGGTCCTCAAAACGTGACATTTACTCCATGGACTACGTTAAATTCTGTCCGATGGAGTACTTCTTTGGAGCGAGCGAGCTAGCAGGCTTCTGACAGACTCACACATGTGTGAGACGTATTGCGCATGACGTCATCACCGCGCTACTAGGCGCTACCGTCAGATTTTCGCGCTTTTTTTTTGAAATTTTTACCGTGGGACATTTCAATGTTCCGAAGCTGTGCTTGGCGATAACGGGATAGGTTACCTAAAACGGGATGGTCCCGTTCAAAACGAGACGTATGGTCACCTTACGTATGGGTCATTCTAATCTGCACGTGAAACATAGGGGTGGAAGATACATAAATCTCTGATTTGCTCGCAAACTAGAGTGACGCATCTAGTGAACACGCACCTTTACAGATTCTCAGAGATTAAAATCTCATTGAGAGATTATCGTGCACATTTTATAACTATACGTACTTACAGATAGATATAGATTCTTCTTCTTCTTCTTTTAATTAGGCATTCCACCCTTCAAGAGTGATTTGTGCCACCAATCAAATTAAAAACTTTGTTTTATAAAAAAAAGTACAATAATACTATATTACAATTCAATACCATTGTCGTTCAAAAAACTTGCTATTGTATAGATTAAACGTGGCGAGTTAAGGAAAAGAAGATGACACAAGTTAACCGGGAGCTAAAAATTACCATTGACGAGACCACTGTAAAAAAAACCTGTGATCCGCAATGTACAGGCAAAAAAGACATGGCCAAGGGTCTCCTCATTGGGGAATCTATAAAGTTCAATCTGAATAAATGAGAGGCCACCTGGCAATGCCCAATTCTCATTCTAGAGATATTTGATCCTGTTCTTTTGGAGACTTTCCTTTTTGAGAACCGGGGGTGCGGGGAATAGATCCTTGAATTACTTTAAGCCGATTACCCTTATGATTATTTGGATCCATCCATTGTGCAGTCCAGATAGAATTCGTACGTTTTTTTTTACCATATTAAGTCTGTCATACATCGGGATATGGAATTGATGAGGGAAAACTCCGGAAAGAGTGGCCTCCTTGGCCAGTTTATCGGCACATTCATTTCCATGAATTCCCTTATGTGCAGGAATCCAAACGAATGACACCTGTTTATAGTTGATAGATATAGATTAAATTTATTATAAATATACAATGTTTGAAGACAGTAGGAAGAATATTCAATGTGCAAAGAAATTAAATTGAACCATTAATCAGATTGAATTAATAAATTCAAGATTACTTTTCTTCTACGTAAAGATGTTGATTTGAACATTTGAAGTTTACTACATATGTGTGTAAAATGAGTTGTCGATACAAATCACATCGATATTGCGAATTATGATGCAATACGTACATAGGAACAGGTGTTTACATCATATTTCATAATAGAGCCAAGTAAATACTTTTATTATACATAAAGAATTTTCACGTCAACCATTTGTTTAAAATACTCAATTTTATGTCAAATACATTTGCAAAATAATTATCTTTGTAACACGGGTGTTCCGTACAGGAAACAAGAACTGTAATTGTAGGGTGGTTCGCCGGTTCGCTCTGGTAGCTCGGATGAAGATTGTCTGCAGCGTGGTGCAGCGGTCCAGGGGGGTCCAAAATCTTGTCCAGTGTAGCAGCCGTTGTCGTGTGAATTTCCAGGTCCGTGATCCAAAGTCGTTGCAAAGTCAGGAAGCCAGAAGATTCGGTGGTAGTGATGATAGCAGGGGTCCAATGATGAGAGATGAATGAAAGACGAGATTTGCTTTTTTCTAAGTCCAGTGGTGCACGAAGCGAGAGTAGAAACGAGAGTGCTCTTTGCAGCCACTGGACCATTATTTATTTAACATATTATAATCCTACGAGCGCCACGGGCTCCAGGAGATCTCCTCCAATCAGAATGCCGGATCCGTCCCCCTGCCGCCCCGCTGCGGTCCAGCGCAGCCACCCCCTGGCGGCGAGATCTCGAAACTTTGTTCATTTTTCTCGCCACGAAGTGGAGGACGGCAGATTCTGAATTTCTCCGGCATTTCTCTTCTCCTCTTCACATTTTTACTTTCTCAGGCACCGCGAGTATTTTTTCTTATAGTCTTTATTGCTCCTCGCGATGCCTGATAAGTCTTATCCGGGGCGATGGCCCGGGGAATTAATTATCGCACCTCAAACTTGGAAAACTCGTTTTCAATACCTGAATGATTTTTGAGGTGCATAATATTATCGCCGGGCGATCGCCCCCTCCATTCTCTATTTATTAACATAACATTTTTATAAAATATAATTTTCTACAACTAGTTATTCGTAAAACTAAATGCGGCATAGTCTGCGCGCCGGCGGGGGCGGAGTCTCGCAGCGGCCCGCTACCCCCTCCACGCGGCGGTCCGTTGGTGCAGTGACGTGGAAAATCCAGTGGTGCGGAATGCCGGGCGGAATGTTTTTGTGACGCGGAAAAAATGGCCTTTTTTGTCCATACATTTCTCGGCCACTTTCTACCGCGTCCGTGGTCCGCGATGCTGTGCGGAACACTCCCCCCGTGTGGCTCCGCCGCACTCCTCAGGCAGCACAGCTATTCGTCGCATTTATTCCGCCTGGGACCCGGGTCTCCGGGTCGGCAGGAGGATTACTTCGTGGCGGGCGGGTCGTAGTCTCCCGCCGCCGTCCAGCTTGGCCTCAAGCGCCCGCCGCACGGCGCGTATGAGGCACTCTCTTTCCCGGATTTCTCCTACTGTGGCAGGAGCTGAATCCGTATTTTTTCGAATCCCGTCCGGAGCGACACGCGCCTTCCTGCGCGCTCTCCTACGCGGTCTCGTTCCGCGCCTCCGTGCGGTAGTGAGATCTCCCGTCTGGGTTCTCACTCGCTCATGCGCTCCCGGCGCTTCCATGTCCCGAGTGAGAGCCACGGCGCTCGCTCCCACCGCCAGTGGAGCAATAGCGCCTTCCTGCTCTCCCCGTATGTCGGCCGTGTCATTCGCGGTGTCCCGTAACACATGAGCGAGAGCTGTGATCTCCGCTCTCGCTCGCACCGCGCTCGATGTCCCCGGTCCGTCACTTCTCGCCTGCGCTGGGCGAGCTCGGGTCTCGGACGGCTCTCCGCTCGCGGTTGAGTCCGACGGCTCGCTCACTTCCAGGCAGGTCCCATACGCGGCCGCATATGCCGGGTCTCGGCCGCATCGCTTCTCGATGCCGGCCAGCCGGCTTACCGCGCACTGTCGATCATTCGGTAGACCGGCGTCGCTCCGCTTGCACAGGAGCCCTGTCTCCCAGCGGCCGCTAGGTGACTGGCGCGTAGTTGCTGCCATTATCTCGGTGGCCCGGGCATCCTCTGTATTTACCCGGGCTGCGGCGGTCACCCCCAGTGAATCCACCGCGTAGGGCCGTCGTACCAGCGCCTCCAGGCGGGTATCGGCGGCCGGGCTCGGCATTCTGGCGAGTGTCAAAATGGTGGCGCTCGCCTCGACTTCATGCGGCGCCGCGGTGCCGTGTACGGTCCACCCCAGGGCCGTACGGGACAGGATCCTCGACTCGTGCGCCGCCTTCACCTCTCGGGTGACAATAAGGTGCGCGTGATCCTGCCCGATTAATAACTGCGGCATAATCTTCTTTGCAGCCTCCCGGCCCGCGCGCGCCCCTCTCTCCCGGGCCGGCATCGTCCATTGTGCGGGCAGCGCTAGCCCGCGCACGGTACTCGCCCTCAGCGAGTACTCGCCGCCGTCACCCGCCACTGTCAAGTGTACTGTCTGCGAGCGGGCATCCGATGCACACATCCCGCTCGCCCCGCGAATCCGGAGTTCACGTACCGGTCCTCGGGCCCCCACGGCACTGGCCACTTTGGCATCGATCAATGTCACCGTCGATCCCTCGTCCAAGAGTGCGTGCACATTCACTTGCCCGCGGGGTCCTCGAATTCTCACTGGAACCATTTTTAACAGAATCGATGGATTCTCGTCCCAGGTATTCGCCACAATGTCCGCGCTTGATGTAGCGCTCTCTGCCCCCCCCGGGGGCGCGTTCGATGCCGCGGCCGGCGCCGCTGCGCGCAGCGCCCCGTGTAGCATCTTGTGGTGCGGCGCGCGGCACCCACCCACACCGCATCGCTTCTCCCGGCACTGTTGATACCGGTGCCCCGCGTTCAAACATATGAAACAGACGTGGCTGTCCCGCACTATCGGCCACCGGTCCGTCTTCGTTTGCCGGGCGAAGTCCACACAATCGGCGAGACCGTGTTTGGCCGACTGACACATCGAGCACCACACACGTTTGCGAAGTGTCTCCTCGCCGAATGCACCCGCGCTTGAATAGTTGCGGCCCGAGCCTGCGCTCGCCTCGGCGGGCGCACTCATGTCGGGCTCGCTATCCCCCTCACTAGTGGCGTACACTTGGGCGCTCCGGCGCCCTTTCTGTGCGTGCGCCGCCGGCTCCAGGCACCCGGTATGCGGTGCCTCCGCCGTCAGCTCGGTCAGCCAGGCGGAGAAGTCGTGCACAGTGACTTCTTTCGTCATGCCGCGGCGCTCGCCCATCCAAAACATTTTATAACATGTTGGCATCTTGCCAACCATTTCTGTCAGCAGCTGCGCGGATGCCAGCTGCTTGCCGTTGCAGTTCTCCACTGTGGCCACCACGTTCCTCACGGCGACCGCGTATTCCACGATCGCCTCAGTAGTGGCCGTGTCGGCGAGGCGGGGATGGCGCCTCACTCGTTCCAGCATGCAGTCCACGATCTTGTCTGGCCGGCCGTACCACCTCTCTAATATGGCCATGATTTCGGGTACATTGCGGGGCTCAATCAGGAGCGCCGCAACCGATTCTCGGGCCCGCCCTTTCAGGGCTCTCTGTAGGCGCAGCAGATTTTCGGTAGCCGACAGGTCGCACAAGACTGTGGACTGATCATACTGCGCCTTGAAGGTCGGCCAGTCTAGCGGGTCACCGCTGAACGGCGGCAAGTCCTTTGCCACCGCTTGCCGCGCAATGAAGGCGTTCATGCGCGGCTCGTCCTGGCCCGAGTGTGTCCTCGGGCTCTCTCCGATCCTTGCCGACCGGATTGCATCGGAGATGGCGCTTGCCACCATTGTCATCGGGTCCCGCTGGTCGCGAACCCACTCCCTCGTGAATGTAGTGGTACCGTGCACCGCGGCCCCCTCCGGCGGCGGTGTCTGCATGGTGTCATCCGAGTGAGCCCGCGGCATCCTGCCCGTGGTCCCGATGCCTCCGATGTCTAGCGGGAAGACCGCCTGCTGGCCCCCAGCCGGCGGCGCGGTCCGTCCCGTTCCTGGCGCCGCGGATTGTGCGGCGCTCGGTCCTGCTGCCCAAGCGGTTCCCGGCGCGGCGGGCCATGCCGCGCTCGGTCCTGCGCTTGGTGCTGCGTCCAATGTAGCAGCCCCTCTCAGGGCCGCCAAATCGGGCTGCTGAACTGCCCCTCTCAGGGCCGCCAAATCGGGCTGCTGAACTGCCCCTCTCAGGGCCGCCAAATCGGGCTGCTGAACTGCCCCTCTCAGGGCCGCCAAATCGGGCTGTGTGGCGGCTCCGGCCGCCACTCTGCCGAGATTCTCGGCGCCGACCGTGACTGCCTGTGCTCGGAGTAGCGCCTCGCCGTGGTCACGCTGCAGCTCCTTGATCAGGCGACGATGCTGCCGCTCACTCCGACGGAGTTCCGCCCTCAGCTGGCGGATGGTGTCCTCGGTCACGGTCGTCGATGACTCTCGTTGCGAGCCTCGGTCATCCTCAGACTGGGGTGCGTCTGAGTCCGATGGCTCATGTCTCTGCTCCTCGGAATCCATCATTTTCTCCTGCTCTTCAGCGTGTCCCGATCGTAATCCAGATCGAGACATGATGTGGAATATCTGCTAGTTGCAGAGCGAAGCAGCAATCCGGTGTCGAAGGACCACTTGTTCCGTACAGGAAACAAGAACTGTATTTGTAGGGTGGTTCGCCGGTTCGCTCTGGTAGCTCGGATGAAGATTGTCTGCAGCGTGGTGCAGCGGTCCAGGGGGGTCCAAAATCTTGTCCAGTGTAGCAGCCGTTGTCGTGTGAATTTCCAGGTCCGTGATCCAAAGTCGTTGCAAAGTCAGGAAGCCAGAAGATTCGGTGGTAGTGATGATAGCAGGGGTCCAATGATGAGAGATGAATGAAAGACGAGATTTGCTTTTTTCTAAGTCCAGTGGTGCACGAAGCGAGAGTAGAAACGAGAGTGCTCTTTGCAGCCACTGGACCATTATTTATTTAACATATTATAATCCTACGAGCGCCACGGGCTCCAGGAGATCTCCTCCAATCAGAATGCCGGATCCGTCCCCCTGCCGCCCCGCTGCGGTCCAGCGCAGCCACCCCCTGGCGGCGAGATCTCGAAACTTTGTTCATTTTTCTCGCCACGAAGTGGAGGACGGCAGATTCTGAATTTCTCCGGCATTTCTCTTCTCCTCTTCACATTTTTACTTTCTCAGGCACCGCGAGTATTTTTTCTTATAGTCTTTATTGCTCCTCGCGATGCCTGATAAGTCTTATCCGGGGCGATGGCCCGGGGAATTAATTATCGCACCTCAAACTTGGAAAACTCGTTTTCAATACCTGAATGATTTTTGAGGTGCATAATATTATCGCCGGGCGATCGCCCCCTCCATTCTCTATTTATTAACATAACATTTTTATAAAATATAATTTTCTACAACTAGTTATTCGTAAAACTAAATGCGGCATAGTCTGCGCGCCGGCGGGGGCGGAGTCTCGCAGCGGCCCGCTACCCCCTCCACGCGGCGGTCCGTTGGTGCAGTGACGTGGAAAATCCAGTGGTGCGGAATGCCGGGCGGAATGTTTTTGTGACGCGGAAAAAATGGCCTTTTTTGTCCATACATT